>PVJD01010696.1:0-51636 GCA_004026545.1 Mormoops blainvillei
GAAAATTTTCTTAGGGGGAAAGCACATACAAGTAGGAAGTCAGCACTAAGAGTAAAGCCAGAAATGGTCCCCGCATATTGCCATCGCTGAGCCAAAGCCTTCCAAAGAAAAGCAGCTTGTCTAGGAAATATATTCTCTTAGCTGAGCACTGAGATACATTCCCATTGTCCTCACCTCATCTCCCTTACCAGATACTTCTGGGAAGGGGAAGGAGGCATGCAATTACAATTTTTGGAGCCCCACGCATGTCACTCTGTGTGGCTCTCTTTGCACCTACCACATCCACATCTCTAGAATTTGTTCACACATCTAAAATTTGATGACAATAAATATTGAGGTATAGGGTGAACCCAAGGACCATATTAAAATGAAAGACTTCCTAGAAAACCAGAAGAGTGGGGACATTTTTTTAAAGTGCTATGTGCATAGTCCAGCAGTACTGGAAGGATGGTGGCATGGATATCTACAAGTGAGGCTGGCCCTGCAGTAGGTATATTATGACTAAGTCCAGGGCTTTAAGTAGTCCCAGAAGATCCAGGGTTGCCATTCAGGACCTGTGGACTTTGTGAGCTAGTCCCAGGTGCCCTTATTTTATCCTTAGAATGTTGAGCCATCTATAGACAGGGCACTGAAAGATGAACCTAGGCATAGGGACCAATGTTAAACCAGCCTCTCAAGGAGTCCATTTTACCTGCTGAAGAGTTTTGGTTTTGCATGAAGATATTATCACCAGTAAAACATTCTCTTCCTTCCTAGTACTTCCAAGGAAAATTGAATATGGAGCCCAGGAATAAGATCTAAGCCCAATTTACACTTCCATCTTAGACAACCAAGTCACAACGTTGTATCTTTTTATTTGAATCTTTGAACTTCTGTTAGGAGCCTTCAGATATAAATTCCAAACTGCTTTATTAGGAAGAGTTTGTATATTCATGCAATAAAAAGAACAAACTGATACATGCTACAATATAGATGACCCTTGAAAACATGCTAAACAAAAGAAGCCAGCTACTTTTATGATTCCATTTTAAGTGAAATGTCCAGAATAGGCAAATCTGGATAGAAACTAAAAGTAGATTAGTGGTTGCCTGTGACTGGAGGGTGGGGGGTTACTCACTGCCAATATCCACAAGGGATCTTATTGGGAAGGTGCAAATGTTCTAAAACTGGATTGTGATGTTTACACAACTCTGTAAGTTTACTAAAAAATCAATGCACTGTATACTTAAAAAAGGTAAATTTTATAGTATATAAATTGCATTTTGATAAAGCTGTAAAATATTTTTAAGGCAGAATTTAAAAGAAATTTAGGATAGATGAAAAGAGTATGTGTTTATTCAACTGTCTTCAAGTGTGTCAACAGTGGAAAATACTTAGGACTACTGTGGGCACATAATTTATTGGAAGAAAACGAAATTTATAAATAGTTGGGCCAAAACTACTGTGCGAGGTGTCATCTTCAACTGGGTGTTGGCAATTCCGATTAGCACAGAGAGAAGCGTTTCCTCCTTTATCATTCTTTCACATGCAATCTATTACCAAGGCCTGTGTTCTGTACTTCTAACGTTCCCCCTCATCAGCTTTTCCCCTCCATTTCTATCATCTTTGCTTTAATCCAGAACCTTAGCACCCTCCTCCTATCCAGTGTAGTGAAATGGCCCCTGGGGAAGGTAATTATCTAGTCGAAGCTGTGGGCAAGAGCAATGGTAGTGAAAGCTGAGCTCAAAATTGACTAGGAGAGCTGACAGAAGATCTTGTGCAGGTACCCTTGCTTCTCCCACAGCTGGCTATGCAAATCCCCATGAGGTTTTGCTCCATTTAAGTTTGAGATTAGATGTGTCTCACTCTAAGTTACTATTGTAGCTGAGTATGAGTCATCCAGGAAAAAAAGCCAGAGAGTGGCTAGAGGGAGCTGAAGAAGAGATTTTCCATGGGAATGTGGTGGCCAGATTTCAGCACAAAAATCTTACCTGCAGTCTTATCACACTGTAACTCAGTATAAATCAGATCTTAGAATTCACTAAGACTTTATATGTTGAGGACCCAAGAGGACAGGAAAGTCCAGGAGTACATGCCTCGGGCAATATACCTGTGCACACAGTAAGCTACAACAGTAGCTAGGGCCATGGATCACTGGAGGAATTAAGGAAAAGTGTTTTCCTCTGGAGGGTATGGGTGTTAAACAATTGCAAAACACTCTGTCTATGTAAGTGGCTCCTTAGTAGATAGCAAGGAAGCAGCAGGTGGGAATGAGGGGAATTCAATCATGTCCTAGGTTGGTGGGGCTTGACTGGTGTTAGTTGGTTCAATTAGCAATAGTCATTATAGGCATGAGGGCTTGTAAAGATAGAGGCTTTTCAACACAGGAGAGGAAAGAGACAGAAAATATTAGGTTAATTATGCTTCTTCCATTTTAGAGACTTCCAAATAGGCCTGATTGAGTATGAGACTATGTGGCATGCCAAGGGACAAGAAGTCTGTAAGCTTCTCTGCAAACCAGGATTTCAACCTTGCTAATGAGGGGGGATGAGGCCAATGACCCATCCGGTCTTCCAGAGCCAATTCAGAGAGGCCCAGGCCTGTCTCTCAGCTTTCTTGATGGGAAGCCAGAGAACTTTGACGTTGTTCTTGACCACAGGCTTGGCCTCTACACTGACTGAACAGAAATCCAAAGCTTTTTGAGACTCAGATGGTGGTCCAGAAACTTGTTTTTCTCCCACTCCCCTCAAGAGGTCCTCTCCCCAAACACTTCAATCCACAATGATCTTTCTTTTTTCAGAACCTTACATGATTTATTGTCTATATGCTTGAAAATAACATTTCTTATATCTGGCATTAATTTATTATTTAACTCTTTGATATCTCAATGTCTATCTCTTCAACTAGAATGGAAGAGCCTCATCCCAGGCCATGTCTGTGTCATGCACAGAAGCTGGTATAGAGTAGGTACTCAATAAGTGTTTTTTAAATGCTTCTCCCTTTGGGCTTAATTAAGACTAAGCTCACTGCATGCTTTCAAAAAGGGAAATATGGATCAATTCATGATATACAGTATCAGGACAGTGGGGAGAACTGATTGGAGAAGTATGTATTTTATCAAAAGGGACACATAGAACTCTATTTCCCTAAAATGTCAGCATAGTAGAAACTAATGTGGGCTTCGCAGTCAAAAGTAGATTCAAATCCTAGCATGTTAGCAGTCTGATCCTGGAAAAATTCTTATCTTCTCCCTGAGACCCAGTTTTCTCATGCATAAAATGGACATGGTATGTACCTTTATTTTTTAAATGAAAAAAAAATGATATCAAAGTGATTTTTAAGATACCTACCTTGCTAAGTCATGGCAAATAAGGATGAAATGAAAAAATGTATAGGAAACTCCAAACACAGTATCTGCGCCCATAGTAGGCATGCCGCAAATGCTGATTCCTTTTCTACCCGTTCCCATTCAACCTCTCTTTCTGACATTCCTTCATTGTGGAAGAGGAATTGCTTGTCTCAGAGGCAAGATGGACTATTGCCATAGTTATTAAGTTTTTTTTCTTCCCTGCTAATCCACCTAGTATTCAATCCTAGTATTTGGATATGAAGGCGAAGCACAAAGGACTGAGCCAAGATAGAGGAAGGATGTTTCAAAAGATTGGCCAGTACAGGAAGCACTGTTGGCTTGATTCACATCTGAGGAATGGCTTAATGTTGGTTTGCAATTTTGCTGCCCATTGGATCTTCTCCCACCTCCTCTAGGAATCTTTCATTCCTTCAATCACCAATCATCAATCATTCCTTCTTTCTTCTGCATCTTCAACCTCCTCTGCTTTACTGTTTACTGATCTATACATTAACCCCCCAAAAAACCTCCATCAATTTCCTGCTTCCTTTTCAGCTACTTCTGCCTTACTGATCTCCTTTCTTTTATATCCAAGAACCAGAAAAGAATGGTACCTCTCATTATCACCATCCATTTATAAGAGTGGCTCCAGACAATATAGTTCTATTTTCTTCATGCATTTCTAGGAAAAAAAATCTTACCTCTCTGCATACTCAATTAGTGACTAATGAATTCTACTCACGTTTCCCAGATTTTATTGCAGGTCAATGATCTGCAGGGATGTCAACAACTGGAGGCACATAAAGTCAGGTGGAGTGTAATCTTTCTTCTGATGGAGAAACTTCTCCAGGTCTCACAGTCTCAAACGCTATGATACTTTACAGGCAAAAACTAAGACATGGACCTAGAGGTTATTATGCTCAGTGATATAAGTCAGTCAGAGAAAGATAAATACCATATAATCTCACTTCTATGTGGAATCCAAAGAACATAATAAATGAACAAACAAAATTGAAACAGGCTCATAGACATGCAGAGGAGACTAGTGGTTGCCCGAGGGGAGAGGGGGTGGGGGACTGGGAGAGAAAGGTGAAAGAATTAAGAAGTACAAAGTGGTAGTCACAGAATAGTGATGGGGATGTAAAGTATAGGGAATATGATCAATAATATTGCAATAACTATATATAGTGCTTGCTAGGGGGGCTGCTGGAACTATTGAGGGAAACATTATGTAAAGTATAAAATTGTCTAACCACTAAGCTGTAGACTTGAAACCAATGCAAAACAATATTTAAAGTAAACTTTAATTGGAAAATGAAAAACAAATTAAAGCCCTGGCTGGTGTGGCTCAGTGGATTGAGCACCGGCCTGAGAACCAAAAGGTTGCTGGTTCGATTCCCAGCCAGGGCACCTGCCTGGGTTGCAGGCCAGGCCCCCACTGTGGGGGCACATGAGAGGTACCCACGCATTGATATTTCTCTCCTTCTCCTTCTCCCTCCATCCCCCTCTCTCTAAAAATAAATAAAATCTTTAAAAACAAATTTAAAAGAAATATCTTTTTTCTATTTTATTTTTTTATTTATTTTATTGTATTTTTGTATTTTTTCCATTACCATTTACCATCCTTATTTTTTATTTTTTATTGAATCTGTATTATACTTTTTCCATTACCATTTAATCCCCTTATATCTCTTTATTTGAATTGCACAGAAAACAAGAGCCTTAGGGTGACCGATGTATCTTGGCACTACCTGGTGGCAACGTACATAAACTGAAGTAGCTCTTATAAGAACTCTGTTTAGGAGTTTAAGCTAAACTAAAAAATGATAGTTTGCTCATTGAAGACGGTAAACCTTAAGTACCTAACTCAGGTGGCTCCATAATAGTGCCCCAAAAGGTATATGGTATTAAATAGAATCAGAAAGTCTTCAGGATATTTTGAAGGTCCAAAAATTTACATTTTATAGCAGTCCTCTGTGGCCTGTATTCCTGGTTATACACTTTGGGAAGGAACCCAGGTATTATATCCTATCCAGTTATACCCTTTAGATATAGCAAGGTTGTTATTTATTCTCCAGACTTCATCATCCTATCATTTTATGTACTGAGCTTCCTCTCGTCTAGGGCTTGTGAAGGGGTTAAAAGACTTGCTTCAGTGACAACATACATATGTTCCACAAGAACCACAGTAACTATTAATAGGTGGTGAAAGAACTGCAGTCCTACTTGGATCCCACTCTGCTAATTGTTGGAGGATACAGGTGGTGATATCCAAAGAACAGGAAATAGGCCTCCCTCGCCCAATGCAAACTCAAATCTTCTCCCTATAGTTCATTTAATTTATGCTCAGCATAGAAAAAGCTTTCTTCCTTGCTGGTCTGAGATTATCATAAAGTCACTGTAACAGAAAACTCAGTAAGGAGTGTAGTTTTTTTGAGTCACCATATTTATTCAAATAAACTTATAGAGAAGATAAGCATGATATATTTCTTTTTCGTTCTTTTAAAATTACTAAATCTGACAAAATTTGGCTAAAATTCAAGATTCCTCAAGCTGTAGCCAAAAGCACAGATTCTTAAAACTTCCCATTTTAAAGTTGTGTCCTAAATTGATATATATGCAGTAGGTTGTGTGAGTGAAATAAATAATGGACCAAGAAGTTATAATGAAGGAAATAAAGAGGGAGACAGAAATTGAAGAAAGAAACTTACCTGGGGACGTTTCCATACCACCTTCCCAGGAAGCAGTCGATTGTAGAAAAGTGAATCATTCTCAGGCAAAAATGTTGGATCACAGAAAAGTATACCATTTTTGATGCATTCCTGTTTCAGTTCCTGGTACTTCTGGTTTTTGAAGAGCTTCAGAGGAGGACCCATAGTGTCGAACTATGTCTAGAATGAGAAAAATTGTTGCTATTAGAGGAAGAAGTTCTCTAGTCTTTTAAAGATTACCTGAACTTAGACAAGTGGTAATCATTCCAGTGACTTATTCCCGAAGCTAGGCACTTCAATTTATCATTAATGGAAAAGGCACCATTTTTGGGGTGGCAGGTGGAAAGGTCCAGGCTCTGCAACTAATTAGTTTGGGATATTGGGTGAGGCACCTAAACCATTCTGGGGACTCAGTTGTGTGTGTGTGTGTGTGTGTGTGTGTGTGTGTGTGTGTGTGTGTGTGTTTTAATCTGGCAAACAAGGAAATATGGGCCTTAATAATATTATTGGAAAAATAGATAATAAATATTAAGATTGCTAGTCAAACATGAGTCACTATAATTGAAAGAGCAATCTTCCATTTTACTCTAATAGGGAGGAGTTCAAGGCAAAAAACAAATTTTAATTTGTGATGAAGGAAAAATAATTGGTTACTACCTTCAGAATAAGTTGGTGTCCTGAAAGGCCACACACTTTGTGCTTGAGGGAAGACGCAACTCCTTTCACTTTCAACAAGCCCTTTTACACGGATCCTTCCCTTTTATCATTAGAGAGCTTTGCAGTTTTACTACTGGCCAGAAAGGCTAATGCAAGAAACAGAGCTCAGAGCAGATGACCTCCAAAGACAAGGAGAGATAGAAAGATTTTATGTCTTTCTTCTTCAAAGTCTAATGTGCAATCATTTGCCCTTGATAAAAGGCAGACTCCAAAATTCAATTATGCTGATTTGGTGGACTATAGATTCTTATCACACGGCAATACACTGCTGCTTTTTTTTCTTAAAAAATACCTCACATGACTAAATTGAAAATTAATATAATGGCTCTTCAGGCAATGTGTATCAGAGTGTCCCACACTCAAATGTCACTAATAACTGGTTTTTAGGAGGATAATTTAAAAGGCAAATTTGATTTTAAATAGCTTTAGGGTGATGATAATAGGTTTTTAATCCTCTGCTTGATCACAAAGATAGATTTGTAATGGCTTTAATGATCTCCTGACATTCAATGCCAGATAATAGGGGGATTGTCAAATTTACATGGCACCAATTATTTCAAAAATATTTTTTAATGATAACTGTGTCTGTATTCCATGATCACATGAGGGTTGAAAATAAAAATTCTAAGGTCAGAGAATCTGTTAAAAAATGGATGAGATGTGAAAAAAAAAGATGAATTATCAGTTTAAAGAGTATCTGTAGGTAACACAGCTCAAAAGCTGGTTAATAAAGTGGCAGTTGCTATTTTATAAAAAGTGTAATATAGACCTGACCAGTGTGACTCAGTGGCTGGAGCGTTATCCCATAACTGAAAGGTTGCTGATTCGCTTCCTAGTCAGGGCACATGCTTGGGTTGTGTTCATCCCTTGCCTGGGTGCCGGCACAAGCGACCTCGGGCCTTTTCTTAAACGCATTTTTTAATTTTTTTTATTGTTATTCTAATACAATTGTCCCAGTATTTCCCTCATTTTTTTCCCTCATTGCTTTCCCCTACCCCACCCACCACCCTGGTGTTAATGATATGATCCCTCCTGGTCCTGGCGTGGATCACTGGTCTGGGTGCATAAAAAGGCAACTAATCGATGCTTCTTTCTTTCCCTTCCTCGCTCTCTTCCTCTCTAAAAAAGCAAATAAAAAATATCCTTGGGTGAGTATTTAAAAAAAGGAAAAATGTATAATATAATCAGGCCTCTCTACTATCTTATTTCATGTCTTTTCAGTATTATATTGTGATGTCTTATGGATAAAGAAGTCTCACCATTTGAAAATGGTAAAAAAAATTAATTTAATGTTCTTTGTAACCTACAACATACGAGTATATAAGCAAGCTTATCATTTTTCTGAATCCAAGGAATAAAAAGCTAAAAATAACCACAATTTTTCATAGTCCTATATATCAACATTTGTTTTCTTTAAATTGAAGGCTACGGAACACTGCAAAATACTGAAATGCCTTCAGTTATCAGATTTAAGTCTGCTCTTATGTTTTAAAATTAAAGTGTATTTTATTGTATTTGAAGTCATGGATGGTATCAGTAATAATTTTCCATTAAGCAGCATCAGAGCCAATCTCAATGTTTGCCCAGGCTCCTTTGTGGAGCCTGTTACAAATGAACTCCAATTTTTGCATGTGCTCAAACTTAAAACAAACACTACTGTGCCTCTTGCTTTCCCTGGAAAGTTTTGGTGGATTGCCAGAGGCTGAGGACTATAAATGGGGGATAGTCTGAGGCAATTAGGATATTTAGTTTGCCAGAACCGCCTAGTCCCTAATCATTTTGGATAAATGAGTATTTCCTGCTCTTGGGAAGGCCCTCTACCCCACCAGTCTTCCTTGTTACTATGTCAATGGCTGGGCAAGCAGGAGCCTGAAAATGGGACCTCTGCTATAAGAAGAAGACCTGTCTACAGACTGAAGCAGTGTCAATTGCAAGGAAAATCAAGTTTGATTTAAAAACCAGTGCAATCCCAGCAGGCTCTTTCAGAGGCAGAATGCACAGCTGCTATGTTTAGGTCGAGTCTTTAGACCTGAATTTGGGTACTCACAGTAAATAAGGAATAGCAGCTATCAATGTAAACTTTGACAGATTTTCATTAGAGAGCAAATGTAGTCCCATGCCCTGTTCTATTTGCAGGAGCAGAACTGACCCCCATTTTGACTAGGTATTAGGACAACTATGTTCCATTTGCTGTGACCTTGGTTTCATTGTGCCTCAATTTTCACGTTGGGAGAATGGGATTATCTATCCTGCCCTCTACACTGTGGTTATAACTAATGAGATGGTTAGTATAAAAGTATTTTGAATAAGTAGAAACGGCTCCATAAATGCAAGATATACACTCTAAGCCATCTCATTGCCTGGCACAGAGCTGGGCACACAACCATTATTCAGGAAATAGTTACTGAATGGATGAATGTCTTATGTAGAAAATTCATGTTTACATGGCAAGTCATTGTTTGAAATATACATTTAAGTTCACAATGTCTTCATGGCATCCAAGTTTAATAGATATTATCTGTGCCATTCTTTTTGTATCTGCATAAATGGCAGCTCAGAGGAAGGGCTCTACCTGGTAAAACCAACTCAAATCTGGGTCTGTGTAATACCAGGGTTAATGTGCAGCTTTCCATCACACCATATAGCTTGTTTTGGTCACTGCCTTTTTTGGAAAAGGAAAATTTTTTTCAGCTCGAATAAGGAAAACTGTCCAAAGCAAATGTAACACCTAGCTTTGAGGCATTCTGCCTAGAATTTATTTTCATGGTGAATATTTAAATGGTTCTTTATTTCCATGGTTTGACGATCATGGGAGAATCCGAACATTTGACTTTCAAGGGTTCATCAGTTAACCCTCAGAAAACTTTTAGAAACCCAGAAATTTGTAAGTTGGGTTTGCCATAAGCAACTTGCTCTGTCAGAGAGTAGGAGAGTGAAGAAAGGAACGTCTCTTTTTTGCTATCTTACTGCACCCAACTATGAAGCAGAGAGAACCTTTAGGTTAATAACCACATATTAAGAAACTCAGTAAACATCAAAGCTAGGGACTTAAGTATCAACTGAAAAGAACCTCTAGCTAACAAGTAACTAACAAAGGTACCATGCACATCTAAGAAGAGAAACAACTGTTTCCTGAGACAAGTATCGTGGGTGGCAAGTGTGGGGTTCTGCACTGCAATAAGGATCTTAAACAATACTATTTGAATTTGAGACCCGCTCTCTAGAGTAAGAGTGCAAAGAAGGAAGAAAACCATGTGGATCAAGGCAAGTGGGAGGGGCGGATGCAGAGTATGGGAAGCTGAGAATTGCCAGAGGAAGTTGAGGGAGCCTGCCACGTAGAGCATAAGGCTGCAGTTAGGAGAGGAAGCTTCTGCTACTCACTGGACTGGAAAGCTTTGGGGAGCTGGGCAAACTCTTAAGAGGAAAATCATTTGTTCTTTACCTGTGGGTTAGTCTTAGAGTAGAAACCAGACTGTACTCTAAATAGTAGAATCTAACTCAGTTTATTAAAGAGAATTATTAACTGATATAGGAAACCCAATTTGGGGTTTACATACTTCTGTTGATTTGGATGAGTGGCAGGGTAAGGGAGGGCATTTTAGGTGGAGAGAGGGAGAGAGCATGGCTTCTGGGGTGCTGTCTCTGACCAGTTTCTCCTTTTCTCCAGGTTTGCCTTCGTGCTGTACTTGGGGCAAAATCGGAGGTAAAAGGAATTAGGAGTTTTTGAAGAGTAAACTAAATGCAGAAGACCTAACTCTGTCCTGGTACGAAGTAGGGGTCATTTTAGCCATAATCAACAGTTCTCCTCACACCTGGGAGTGGTGCATTGCAAGTAACCAGGCTTGGAGAAGAAGTAATGACATTTCAGCATCCATATGTTACACAGAGAATAGAGCTTCTATGTATACACTGGCAGAGTCCTAGCCCACATCTATAGGCAAGCATCTACCAAAAGGCAAATGGTTGTTTAGATTCAAATTGTTAGCCAGATATTCTAGGGTCTGAAATGGACCATAAAAGGCCCCTCATCAGTCTTATCTAGGACACATCAACTTTACCCAGAGAGAAGGCTCTGTTCAAAGACATGCAAAGGAAAAAAAGAGCACACAATTTTTTAAAAATTCCACCATTGAAGAATTCTATCGAAAAGTAAAAAGAAATTCAGAATCATAAAAAGAACACATGTAGTCCAGGAGATCCAGGATCAAGTCTCAAATACTGCCATTTAGTGTAGTTAACATCTCTGTCCCTCAGTTTCCCCATAAGCACAATGGAAATATAATGGCTGCCCCATACACCTTGTGGTGTTATTGGGGGAATCTAATTAAGTACATGAAAATACTTACTGACTGTTCAGGGTAACCCATGTAAGACAGTAGTGGTAGGAAACATTCTTTTTTAGCAAATTAAATCACTTTTCTGTCTGTAGTGGAAACTGAGAAGACTTGATCACATGCTTTAAATAAGATACTCAAGGACATTTGAAAGACCAATATAAAATTGCTCACCCATCATTCAATACCTTCTCTCTTTTCTACCTTTTCTTTTTGGATGACTTGCCCCACTACTCATTTTTTCCCCTCTTAAATAAATAAACTCATTAGACTATAAGTCTGATTTTATAAGCTTGTGAGAATCTATTCCCAATTTTTATAGTGTTACGTTAGAACTCTTAGAAATCACTTAACCAAAATCCTTGCTTTTACAAGAAGGTGAAGGGACTTGCCCAAGGTTACACAGTTAATGACAGAACTGGCACTAAAACCAGGACCTTCTGACACTTTTCACCATGATTTTAAAAAGGTGGGGGCAAGTGTACAAATACAAAACCTCAATACATTGGTTTGGAAAATTCTCATTGTCCTCTTCTCATAAGAATGCACTTATGAGTTTTGTTTTTGAATTGCAAGCTGTCAGAAAGTGAGATGATTTCAAATCAAGGCTAATCAAAGAAACACTGTTTTGGGGTCACAAAGGGGCTTTTTCTGCTTTTAATTTAGGAACCAAAAACATCCAAAGGATGCAGAAAGCCTGTTTTTTAACTTATTTCTGACTGCACAACTGTTTTTAGACTTTCTCTAGTCTGGTAGGGGCTCTAAGGATAAATAAAGAATACTATTCAAATACAAAGTATTCACACAGACGCAAATGTGCACTCACAGGGGCACACGCATATATGCATGCAAACTGCTAGAGGAATGAAAGAGTTAATTAGCATCCCACAAAGAATCTTAAAAAAATTCTTTTAGACTATAAAATGTTCTTAGTTTCACAGAAAAGATTTTTAAATGAGACATTAACCAAATTTCAATTAAACATCAGTACAAACCAGGATGCTTTATCCTAAAGATAGAAGTGACTCTCACGATGGCAAAATTTGTTTAATTTTCCTATGTACTTTTCACCAAACTTCAAGCTCCAAATCCTCAGAACCAATTTTCAATTGCAATGCTCCAATCCTTTTTATGCCTTCGACCCCTCCAGCTGAAGCCCCTAGAACACCAGGGGCAGTGTTGTGAGTGAATGGGGTGGGGAGGGTAGAACCACAACTGCAAATCAAAATTTAAACCAAAGCAAGAATTAGAGAAGAAGAAAACCAGGCAAGCCAGGGACTGAAAATAAAATAAGCCAAGATCAACCTGTCATCACAGCAGGGGGACTTCTGACTATGCAAACAGGACAGCTTATGCTGCCACTCCCTCCTGTGCAACAGTGCACAGCCCAGGCACCCCACTTCCAGGGCTTTAAGTCTTTTTGTACAGTGTGGTTCCAAGATTTTGACTGCATTTCAATAATTTGCTCACAGCTGTGGGTCAGCAGGAGCTAGAATGAAGCCTTGACAGTCAGCCTGGGTTCTCCGTCTCACTTGCCTAAGGAAGGCTTGCCCTTTCTTACCAGGGATTCCTGGGAAGAGAAGGCAAAAAAAAAAAGAAAAAAAAAACCCAGCTATCACCAGAAAAATCTCATTGCCAGACAACCACAATCACCCCACACACACCCAAAAATAACCAATCAAAAAATTCCATTAGTTTGAAAGTTTCCAAACTGCTATTACACATGCACATTCAATCCAGACAAACCATAAAATTATAGCTGTGGATTTTGATTAACTATAAAGTTCGAGTTTCTTCACCTCTTTTATACACCAAGTTATCTAGCAAATAAAATTCCAGGATAAGTTTCTGAATGCCCTCTCTACTCACCTGAGTTATCCCAGTTGCTGCTGCTTCTGCTGCTCTTGGCCAGGTAACCCCTACAAAGTCTGTTCAGTCAGTGCGGCTGAACAAAGATTCTGGCTTTCTTAACCTGAAAACTATTTGGGCTGTACCAAGCTCTGTTCACAGGGGGAGGTGACTCGCAGAAACTTCAGGAGACTCTGCCCCGCCTAGCAGTCAGAAACTGATCCTGAGTCATGAGGAAAATCTGGAAAGCACCCCTGCCAGATGTGCAGACGGGATGCCCACTCCAGATCCACCCACCAACAAATTGGAAAACTCAGGAAGCCACGTTTGAAAGCTCTTTCACTTCCAAGGAGAAATAGGACTTTCAGGGGAGGTCTGGCAGACTTCTGACTTTTCTGTCCCAGGGTTAATAGTGCAGACATAGACATTACTTGAGAGAGGACATGGCAAAATAATCGAAGTGTTGGGAAAGCTCTCGTGGGCTAGTCTGCAGATGAGGCCCTTTATACACAGGCCTGAGCTAGTAGGAGTGAAAGAAGACCTAATGGGGCACAGGGAATAAAAGGTGGCTTTGTGAAGTTACAGGTTACATTTGGCCAACGATAGAGAGCAAGGAGCCTTAAGAGGGAGGTTAATGGAGTTTGATGCCATGGTATTTATAAGAAGCTTAATTTCTAGCAACAGGGGTGTGGAGATTCTGCCTGGAAATGCTAAGTGACAGCAGAACAAATAACCATTTGCTCTGAAAGGCCAAGCAAGAGGCTTCAGCAGGATAAGTCAGACCCCTGTAAAATAATATGTTGTATCTCGGTCAAGGTCCTGTTCCATGACACATTCACTGGGACACAATTCCAGGAACATGATTCACAAATTGTTTTAGTTTTTACATCTCATTTAATTTTCATCACATTCCCCAGCTCCCCCAACCAATGTGTTGTTTACCTTTCGACCTGAAACTACTACCATATCTACCCCTATTCCTGCACCAAATCTTTTAGCTAGTCAGGAGAAAGAGAGAGAGAGAGAGCACGAATGAGCAAGGAAAGGCCTAAGAAGCAAAGGAAGTGTACTCTCCCTATATTTCCGTGAAACATTTCAGCAGTTCTGTAACTGTGGTCTCTGAGACCTCCCCCTCAACATTTTCTCACAGCAACCTCTGTGACTTCTCTCCCTCCATACCAAGATGAAAATTGAGCTAGAGATAGGTGGTAATATAAAATACCAGAGTGCAGGAGAATTAGGGTATTAAATATTGGTACCACATTTGGTTCCTGAGTGACAGATTTCCCATGCCAGTGGACCCCCATGTTGTGGAACTTTGGCTTTGAAACTAAGGGTAGGTGTTTTGTCTGTGCTCATCTTTTTCAGCCATCTTCTCCACCTCCAAAATTTTAAAATGAGTAAGAAATCATAGACTTTGAGAATTAAAAGGAACTTTAGAGGCCATATCTACCCTACTGTTCAGGGCAGAAATAACTTCCTGATATCTGGATAGCTCTGTAAAATAGCTTGTTCCAAGTTTAGGCATCCCCCAATGGTTAAAACTTGTTCCTTAGGTTCAGCAAAAAATGAGCATTACACAAAATATTTCTAATTCCTCTTTCACGTGACAGAGCTTTAAAATATCTGTCATGTCACCCCCAGTCTTCTGTCCCTAGGCTAAATATCCTCAGTTCATTTAAACAATGCTTCATGGGACATAGTTTCCAGGTATATGCCATTCTGGTTCTCTTTGAAGCATAGATCTCATTGTGTAACTTGTAGCTTATTTAAAACCTTCTTTTGTTTCTTGCATGAACTACTATTATTTGCCTGATTCTGTGCTTATGCAATTGACTTTTATTTTAATCCAGATGCTAGGCATTACCTGCATCCTCAATAGCCATCACCTTGTTGGGTAAAAATGTTTTTTTCTATATATTAAGTCTTTCATCTAGAATATCATATTTTCTATACCAAAGTTTCTCAACCTTTTTTTAGCACACTCCTAAAGACTCTTTTAAGACATTCCCCCCAATCTCTCCTCACAAAATTTTAGTAACATAGATATGCTGTATGCGTGTTTATGTACTGTATATAAATCTGTGTTTTGTATATAAAATATTTTTTCACTCTTCAAGAACCAATTTTTGCTCTTTTGGGGGTGATATCACTCCCATTGAAAATACATACTCTATATCACCAAGTTTCTTTATCTGCATATTTGGTTAACCAAATATTAGGAAAATGACCTAGTGTACAAGACAGGATAATGCAGCATAACCTTAAAGCCCTCCCCTTATTACCAATCACTTTTAATAAAGTTTTTCAAACTTAAGTCAACCCATATAACCTCTGCTACTATCCAGCTCCTATTTTTCCATCTTTTCCATGAGGATACTCTAAGACTTTTTGTAGATAACCACTCAAAAAAGGAAATGGGCTTAGTTAAGCATGACTTGCTTTTAGCGAGCTCATGCTTACTCTTAGTGGTTTCCACTCCCTTTCTAAAGCCTTGAAAATGATCTGCTTAATCGTCCATGCTATGCTTTTGCCAAAGACCAAGGCCATGTTCACTAGTCTACAGTTTTCAGGATCTATATTTTGTACCCTGCAAAACCACTACCCCCTTTCACTAAAAATTAGAACAATCTTTGTTAACCTCTTTGCATCTCTCATTTTGCCGTGATTTCTCAAAGTTTACTAAGATTGGCTCTATGGTCACATCTGCACATTCCCTTAGTTGCCTCAGATGTAATTTGTCTGGGCCTGGGAACTTGAACTCATTGAAGGAAGCTAAGTGCTCCCTTATTATTCCCCCAACTATCTTGGACTTTAATTCACTTTCCAGTTCAAAGATCATGCTCCTGATGGAGAGGTTAAGTAACTTGCCCATAGTCACACACCTAGTAAATTGGCAGAGCTAAAATTTAAACCCCAAACTGTCTGACTCTAAATTCTATCCTTTAAGCAACATGCTATGTAGCTTTCAAGTATCAAATAGTAATATGAGTTCTGGAGAGAAGAGAGAGCTCTCCTAGCAAGAGTAATCAGTGCAGGCTTAGTAAAGGAGATGAAATTTAAACTGGATCTTTAATAATGAGTAGAATTCCAATGTGAAGAAAGGAGCGATGGGTGCATATATGGTAGGATGATAGAGGAGATTGAGGATAGGATCGTAGGCAGGTGATATAATAAAGAATAGCCACCTTGGGTCTGCCTCATAGTACATTTGGTTGATCATTATCAATACTAAGAGACCATGAATAGTCAAAAGATTACCAGGGTGTTCCTGCTTTCCCTTAGCAAGTAGCAGTTCATTTAAGCTCTGTTGCTTACTACTTGTATACCCTTGGGCAAGGGACAGTCCTCCTGAGCCTTCCTTTCCTGCTTTGTAAAATGGGAGTATTAATAGGCATACTTTAGAAGGATGTTGTGAGAATTCAATCAGCTAGTGAAGACATGTACTTAGAACACTGCCCTGTATAAAAATGGGGCTCAACAAATATTTATTTCTAAAATTATTATTATCATTACTGTGATTCATTTATTCATTCAACACGTATTTACTTAGCTCCTACTGTGTGCCAGATACTATGCTAGGTCCTGGGGATATACTTATGAACAATGAGGCACAGGATCTGAGCCCTCAATGAGTTAAAGATCATCTGTTTATTTTGTGGAAGTTTTCAGTCTATACTGGGTTTTTTGTTTGTTTGTTTCATATTCTTGGAAAGCATTGAATTTTAGTTATTTCTTTAAAAGTTTTGATCTTCTTCAAAAGTTTGTGGGGATAATGGTAAGGAGCCTTTTGATCCAGTAGCCCAGGATTTGTGGAGCAAGTTGTTGGCTACTCTCTCCAAGATGCTATAGATTCTGATTAATTCCATCTCAGCCTTCACCTAAGTACTGGGTTCAGCTCTTTTGTATGCACCAGCCTCATCCCTAGTGCAATCATTTTCCCCATTTGGGGAATTTTTCAACCCTAGATTATAAAATTAATTTCTCTGGTGGAGAAAAGCCACCTGTACCGTAAGTGTGTGTGTGTGTGTGTGTGTGTGTGTGTTTTGGGGTTGCTGCACATCAGTGTAGTGTGGCTGTGGGGTAGCTCCATCTTGTTTCAACCAGCTAACTGCCATCCCTGGCTCTTTTGACTTTACAATCCCTCAAGGCCTGTGAGAGTGTGAACAGAAGCCATGGAAGAGGATGGACCATCAGATTCCAAAGCAAATAGCCTTGGGCCAGTGTGCGGTGTAGTTCAACCAAGATTTTGGAAGGGGGTAAATTGGATATCCTCCCTGTTGGCCTGGTTAAAACAAAAATACGCTTCACTAGGCTGTTGGCAGAACTCCCTTTAATTAAGGAAAGCAACTCATTTGCCTTGTCAAATAAAGGGCTCTCATTTCTTGATATTAGTCTAAGGAAACTTCGGTTGCTAGTAATTGAAATAAATGGTTACAGTCATTTCTAATCTCTATTATCAAATCTATACTCCTCTTCTTATTCACCAAAGCCCTTGCTCCGTCAAGGGATGTCATTTTAGTCATTTTCCATGACTGGCTTCACTACTCCTCCTTGCTGCTGGTCTAGCTGGTCTTTGTGTTCCATTTCTCAGGGCTGGACAAAATTTTCAGGAACATAACCTACTGCTGGCTGCTGCTGAGGTAGGGACCTCAGGTCTGGAAAAGGTTGGCTGGGGAGGATGCTTTGGATACAGATGTCATCCAAGCCTTAAGCATACACTGTAGCTGAAGGTCAGCCCCAGAGAACTGAGTATTGGGTACCAGGTGAAAATAGGCAAGGATATAAACAGAAGGCAAGGTGAGTAGTCAGGAATTTAGGTGACCCAGAACTCACAGTCCAGGAAGCATAGTAGAAGATGGGATGAAGCCAAATAGTGCAAGGCAAATGCAAAGAACAAAGTCAAAGATCAGCTACTCATTCAAACAGGATGCATTGCATGATTCAGCCCTATTCCCTCATTTTAACTCAAGATGTCTCCCTACTGACTGTCCTTTCTGCCACTTCATCTATCCAAGTCTTGAGTATCCTTTGATTCTCCAGCCTTACTTTCCATGATATCTTTTTCCTCCCTCATTGATCTGCAGCCTCTAAATAATCATCTCCCTTTGATTCAGTATCATATCACACAGGTTCTAGTTAATTATTCTCCAACTGTTTCATGTGTGTACTTGGGTTTCCTCAATCTATAAACTCCTTAACCCTGTGAAGGTAACCAGATGATCTGGGAGATAGAAATAAACTCTTTTCTTAACTATTGTTACACATATCGGGTGCATAGGTCATGACTATCTTGAACGTTATGACTTAATATTTACATTGCTCATGTATAAATGAGTATACACCTGATATATGTAACAATATTTAAGAAGAGTCAGTTTCTATCTCTCAGATCAGCCACAACCTCCACCAGGTTAAAGACCATAGCTCTGGCTTTTGCACTGCTCATAGTGTGAAGCACAGGATGAAGCACCGTGCAAGTAGATGTGCAGTAAATACTTGGCAATGGATTCCAGAGACACTTTGTGTCTACTTACAATCTAAGTCAGTAACAACTTAGCAAGAGACCCTGAGATGGACCGAACACACTCTCACAAAAAGTGCTTGGAAAATCAAGTAGAACTGTCTTCTGGGATTTCAAAACGTGAGAAACAGGGGAGGTCTGAGGGAAATGATAGTATCTCTTTGTCAGAACTACACATCCATAAACAGTCCTTTGAGTTCTAGAAAAGCTTATAGAATTAGAACAAAAAGGGCGGAGGCAGCCTGAGCTGTCATCGAACCTGAGAGTGAAGTGAAGATAGGGAGCAGTTGGGAAACAAACAAAATTACAAAGAATTTCCAACATGGGGCTTGGGGGTGGGGGAAGAAAGGAATTTTTTTCAATCCCAGTAAAATTTCATTCATCTAGCTTCACTAATTTAGGATTTTTTAAAAATGGACTAAGAGATCTTGTAACTTGTTATAGCTATATCTTGAAAGACAAGTTGCTAAACTAATTAAGCCTCCTCCATGTTGGGAGAGGGAGTGGGGGATAAAACAATGTCTTGTTTGACTTAGTAAACAGAAGGTTTCTCAATTCTCTCCTAGCATTCTTTAGAAGTCTTATTTAGCTAATTATGAAGTCCTGGTTTCATAGTCATTCTTGTCCTATGTTTTCCCCTTATGGTAAATACTTGGTAGTATTAAGACTACATTTTAAAACTTTACAATTTTGACTTTTTACTATTTTAGAACCATTCCCTCTCCTCAGCTGGTGCTAAGAAAAGAAGGACTATGGGAAGCCCCGAAGTACTGAAGCTTTCATGTGCTATCACATTTAATCTTCACAGAAACAGCTCTGCACAGAGATATTGTTTTTCCTGATTCACAGAGATGGGGAGATGCTGGGTGGAGGAGGGGTGATGGTCATGAGGTGTTAAATAACCAGCTTCAGGCCATACAAGAAAGAAAGAAATGAAGCCCAGTTTAAAAAAAAAAAATTCTTCCAACTCCAAAGACCTCCAGCTTTCTCCTAGACTATGTTCCCTCTAAATCAAAAATAACCATTGACTGATAGGGAATTTGAAGACTTTTCTTGACAAATCATATTTTGTTAACTCATTTAGGTGGCCAAGAATTGATGAGAAGAACACATGGTCAAAAACAGAGGTGATATTTATAATAAACAAAACCTAAAACTTGCCCAGATGTGCTAATTTCAGAAATGGAGAACATATTAGTTTTCAGAAATGGAGAACATATTCTACCCCTGGTGGGAAGGAAGGTAGCAGAAAGGAGGTAGGTGTGGTTATGATAGGCTAAAACCCCAAAGTATCCTTGAGGTGATGGCACTGTTCAGTATCTTGACTGTGGTGGTGAGTGCACAAACCCATGCACGATGAAATTGTATGGAATGAAATACACATAGAAATGATTATATCTAAAATAGAGAACCTCAAGAAGATTGGTAAATTGTATCAATATCAATATCCCAATTGTGATACACTTGAGTTTTACAAAATGTTAGCATTGGGGAAAACTTGGAAAAGACTTTACAGGACTCTCTGTACTATTTCTTATAACTGCATGAGAATCTACAATTATCTCAAACATTTCAATAGAAAAGAGATTATATGTAGTGGGAAGGCTTATATGTATATCAAATCTATTCAGTCTACTCAGGCAGAAATCACTTTTGAAAGAGGAAGCTGTGGTGGTCTGGTAGATTTCAGTAGTGTAGCCAAGACTTGGAGGTGGTGGGACTGAGCTCAAGGAGAAAGTTCACACAGGTCGCTAAGCCTGACTGAGTGCAAAATAATGGGAGTGTGGTGTGAAATTCTAAGGAACAGATTTCACGCTTGGGGGCCTTTTATTCAAGGCCATAACTTTGCAGGTTCTTCTGCCCTTTTCTGGGAGACTTAACCCTGCTTCCAGAAATCTGACGACGATGGGCCTCAGCCAGAAACAGCTACATAATATGTGAGGCCCAGTCTAAAATGTGGGGCCTCTTTTTAAAAAATGTATAAGGAATTTCAAGACGGTGACTGAAGAGCATTAAACCAGTCATGGGGCCTCTATAACCACCAGGCCCTGTGCAACTGAACAAGTCCTGGTCTCAGTTAATATTTCTGCTAAATCCCCACAGCTGCAATAGCTAGAGAATACAGAACAGCACCCCCTTTCCAGACCCTGCTTGCTAGTCTGGATTGACTGAAATGACTGAGGCCCAAGTGGCCCTTTAGGATATATTCATTGTGAAGCCACAGTTCTGGGCACTTGGAAAATCCCTGGTGACTTGATTGCACTGCTGCAGCATAGACCAGATATGGAGAAAGAGAGGGATAAGGGTGGGGTGTAGAGTCAGAAGACAGGCAGGAAAATCCTGGGTGCCCACTGGCAAGGAGAAGCTGACAAGAAGTACATCAGGCCAGTGGCCATTCCTAATGTGTGCTCCATTAAGTAGGTGGCAAAGGGAAAGGGTTACAAGAATGATGGGAGTTCTGGCCTACTGGAAGACACTGAGAATTCAGGTTTAGAGAGTGAACACAAGCACACTCCCCTCCAAATAAGCTAATATTCCAAGTGCAGGAAGCAAATTCTTCCTTAGCACTTCCAATTCAACTAACAGGGAGCATCTATCATGTGTGATATTCTTCCTATATATTGTCACATTTAGTTTTCACAAAAATAAGATGGGTCTTTCTGTGGCAGTGGTGAAATTCAAACCCAAAGCTTTTGATGGGAAGATCTGACCACTTCCCTTGTGCCATATTATCATAGTTAGCTGGGCATCTGTTTGGGGTCCAGAGGCATTTTTAGTGAACTTCTTCCTTCCTTTCCTACCTCTCTCTATAGGCTTTTAATCCTGAGACACCCTATTCAGAAGAGCATAGACACCCTCAGGAACAGGGCACCCACAAACACTTCCAAGACTGGTGAGGCAATTTACACAAGGACCCCTCTGGGAAATGGCTACAACAAGCTGTTGCGTCACTCCTTTGGAGCCTCCTTCCCGAATTGCACATGGGGAAGATGTCAGGCAAAGATCTATGCCAGGTAACTTTTCTAGATACCTTGACACCATTTGGTGTCTATGCCCAAGAACAGGGACCTTGGGAGAGGTCATGTTGTAGATTTCAAAGGTGGGTGATGTTACTGCTTCCTCTGACTAAGATTCTCAGCATAGTTGTTCCTATTTAACTAGAACTCTACTTGGACAGTTAAACTTCCTAAAGTTTTCCGCGGGATGGAATGAAAAAGAACACTTAATGAGTCACATACTGATAATGAGGATCAGCTTTTGAAGGCATCTAACATACTTGCTCCGAGCCTTGGTAAAGATTTTTGTGGTTCTGGACTTAGAATTGCTCTTCTGGCTGCTGACTTTTCATATGACTGAATACACCTGCCGCTGGGTGGAGGTGGCAAGGACAGAGGGAGTGAAAAGGGGCACCAAGGGCTTCCTAATGGAGAAAATGTGATCTGGGGACTGTCTTCTCAGGAGGGTCCACAGCAATTACCGTCTTGCTCTTCCTGAAGTGAGTAATTATTGTCTGTCCTCAGTAAAGAATACCCTAAAAATCTCTGTAGTTTGTGCCTTACAGAATGTATGCGGAGGGGGTGGAGTATATTTCTCCTTCTCCCTCTTTCCCCTCTCCAGAAAAAGCTGAGGGGTTATTGCTATCTACCAAGTGGTACTTTATCCAGGTTGAACTTTAACCAATATAATTATCACCTGCTCATTTCCAAATAGCTCCTTCAGTCTCACATCTAGCAGGAAGTTATGCCTCTTCCTTTCCTTAATACTCCTATAGGCATTTACTCCTCTCCAGCCCAGAGGCACTTTGCTTAAGTGGTGTACTTTCACTTCTCTATTAAAGCTTTTCCACACAGAATCTTCAGACTAAAGCAACAGGGACAAACTCTCCATCGGTCCTTACCAACTGTTGAATCATGTCTAAGGCCTTACAGCAGAAGAGAATAGCACTATGCCAGGAGTTTTATATACATTATTTCATTGAATTTTGATATTAGCCCAATTAGGTAAGCACTGTTAATTTCCCTGTTTTATAGATGAATAGACTGAGGTTCAAAGAAGTGGAATGATTTATCTTTAGTTATACATTTAGTAAGTAACAGGACCAAGATTTGAACCTAGGTATTCCATTCATCATACTTTTATTGTAATTGTCATTTTCTTGTCTACATGCCACATTAGATTGTACATTTTTTAATTTTTATTTCAATTTTGTAAAATTTAGAGTTGTCAGGAACTTCTTTGTGCAATCAGTGAAACTTGAGCTAGACCCGGAAGTATGTTAGTGCTTTGAGAGAAAGTAGGCATTTGGGGCACAGGGTAGAGACATTTGTAAAGTTTAAGGCCTTGAGTTAGTCAGGTACAAATGTACTGTGTGTTGATGATGAGCTTCAGGGAAGAAGAATGAGGAGGGCTGTTGGGGCTGGGCGTCAGAGTTCATATTGGCAATAATGGGAGATCATACTGGGTAGAGTCTAAATCTGGAGGAGCTAGGAGTTTACGTGAGCTCCGCAAGCTGGTATGTGTAGACACAGGAGCCTGTCTAGCCAAATATAGCGGTAGAGGCCATCATGGATTAGTTGACTGGGGCAGCTGGGAAGGCTGCCACTAGGGATGGGTAATATAATTGAAACTTCTTTCATATCAAACTGCTCTAAAATGGAGGTGGTGAGCAAGGGCCTACATATGGCCAAAATGTATGCCTAGGGTCTCTTCATTTGCATTTATTGCACTCTTTTCTTCTTGGATTTTAATAGCTTCATCCTGTTGTCTGCATGTAGAGCTCTCACCTTCTACTACTGGCAAAGTCTCATCCAGGACCACCATACTTAGGAAGCACCTTTTTCTGTCACTACTGATCCCTTTTTCTTTCACCATTCAAACCATATCACTTTTTCTCAGGGCTCTATCATGTGATTAGCATAAATCTGATAGACAAATTCACAGTAAATGCTGATATGTCTTCATAATATTTAAATTTAAATGGGGGCTTAAAATACCTTTGCTAGAAGCAGGGGTTGTCAGGGGCTTTTCAGGCTTAGAGAAAAGGGGGTTGGTGTGAGAATGGATGTCAAGGTGGAAATTTGAGAAGAAGGCATTTTGGTGACCTTTAAATAAGGGTTAATAATCCTGGCTATTTATTAAATATTTGAAAGGAACACCCTATTACCCTTACTGCCCCCTGTACATTCTGCCCACCTTGTTCCTGCATTCTAGTATGTTGCCAGGAGTAACCGTATTCATTTAACAGCGCTACATGCAGAGAAAATTCCCAATATTGTTTTGGGATAGAAACTTCCTGAGTTGTCAATTATTCCACAGAATGGAAGCTGCTGCTATTAGAGCTCATGTTCACAGCTCCCTTGGACACTAAATTTAACAGATGGGACACTTCAATCCAGGGCACAGTTGTCAAAAACCACAGTTTAAATCAGTCACAGACAACTGCTTCATTCCCCACATTTGCCTGGGTGTAACAACTGCAGAAATGCCTCTGCTTAAATTACACCCAGTGACACCACAGGGAGAAGCATGTCTAGGCTGCATTCATTCTTCATCCTTTCTGAGATTCTTTTATAGCAGGGTCAGTGCCCTTTCCAAAATGGGGTACCAGGGCTTTGAACCACATACTTTTATTGAACTAATGCATGCGGTGTTTTTTTTTTTTTTATGCAATCAATGGCAAGGTGGGAGAGTGATGAGGTAGGAGAGAGAGAACGGAGAGGAGGGAGCTGTACTGAATCTCACAGAAGGGAGTGTGGTGGTCAAGAATTAGCCAGAGATGTGGCAGCCCTGTTTTATGAGTTACAAAAATAAATGATGATGAGAAGGGCATTCTACCTGTGTCCCCTAAACTGTGTACCTGTAAAACTGGTCTATGGGTCATCACTGAGTTTCCAGCCTCAGAGTACCAGGTCTTGCATTATGGAATCTACCCATTTATCCATTCACACAGGTATTTATTCTGTGAACTGTTCACTGTGCCAGGCTCTGGGAACATAGTAATGAATAAGACACAATGTCTGACCTTAAGGAGCTTGCAGTCTATCCTCCATCATCAGGAGTTCAACTGCTCATACACCCTAGCACTCACTGTCATTCATTCCACTAGCACCTTGCTGAGTGTCAGGCACTGCACTTCACTAGTTGGTGGAGATATAGAGATACAGAAAAAAATAAGGCAAGATTTTGGACCTCAAGTGGAGTCCAGTATACTAGTGTAGACACTAGTATAAAAATACATATATATTTGTATTCAGTGTGGTAAAGGACATTTGGTTTATATGAGCCTCTAAGACACTCTATGACCAAAGGTCCTTGATCTAGAAAGCGTGCCTTAGAACTGGTGAACAGGGCCTAGAGAAAGGTAGACTTTTGTGTCTGAGACTTATCCTGTCACAGTACCAGACAGCTATGTAGGGTCTTGGTAAACATTTGTTATCTTTGTTATTGGAACAATCTCTTTCCTTTTACATGGGAAAAAACACTCAAGCTAGTGAAATGTGAGGGGAATAAAGGAGAGAGGCACCCTGATGGACAGATTCTGTTCTACTTGTGGTTCATGGGATTCAGAGCATGTTAAGCTGATAGTCGTCCTGTTAATGCTCCCCCAATAACTTGTCCTGACAGCTCTCAATCTCTGAAGATAGTAACTAGTGCCCTTAAGCTAGTTTTTAATTTAAAAATTGAATAAAAATTTTCCATTAAGCCAAGACAAAGCCACAGAGAACTAAGAATAATATCATGTTTCTTTGCTTTTGACTAAAATGTATATTAGCTTTGTGTGGTTATCACATGCAGATCTGAATGAGTAAAAAATTGGGAGAATGAATTATTCCAGATCAAATGTAGCTCTGCTAGATAAAAATGTTTCCAAATGTGGGGTCCACAGGGGAAAAAGTAATAAAAGGGATCTTTGGTCGTGAAAAGGTTGGAAATCACTGGTCTCCATGTCTGGATGCCAACGTTTGGCTGCAGATTCAAAGACTATGACCACAGAATCCTGGGATTATTAGCATCTGACACCCCTGATGTGGTTCTTGTTGGAAAAGCAAACATGCTCCCTGCCCAGCTTTCTAAAGTGTTATACATTAACTGCATTACAAAGTGCCATTCATGGGTGGATACTTTTTTTTTTTGGATTGTGGTTTACTGTGTTTTTGTACCTGCAGTGAAAGAACGTTTCAGAGGAAACATAGGCTTGCCTGAAATCTACAAAGTTATGCTATGCTGGACAAGAGCAGAGCTCCTTATAACTTACACAGCTAGAACAAGCTGTCTACACCTTTCTCCTTCTCATCAACAGCCTTTACCAGTACCTCTGAGAACACACATTCCATGAACACACTGGAAACAGGCTGAGAATATCTATTGGCTATATGCAAAAGGGGAAGGGACCTGCAAGCCAGGAGGGAGGCAAATGGTTTGGAAGTGGCCTCGTCAAAAAATCATTCCCACTCTTCCCATTGTCTGAAGAAGTTTTCTGAAGGAGGCTTAGGAGAACTCAAAAATGTAAGAGATGGAAGAGCTAAAGATTCTAAAGTGAGAAGAAACTCCCAGAAGTGTTGAACCCAGCTCATATTAAATTTTTTAATCGTAATTGTGATAAAATAGCCATAATATTTACCATCTTTGCCATTTTAAGTATATGTTTGAGTAGTGTTAAATATATTCACATTGTTGTGAGACAGATCTCCAGGACTTTTTCATCTTGCATGACTGAAACTCTATACCCACTAAACAACTCCACTTTTCCCCTACTACTAGCCCCAATAACCACCACACTACTTTCTGTTTCTATTTTTTTTCAATAGTAGCCTTCTTAATGGGTGTGAAGTGATACCTCACTGTGGTTTTGATTTACATTTCCCTGATGGTTAGTGATGTTGAGCATCATTTCATGTGCTTTCTGGCCATTTATATATCTTCTCTGGAGAAATGTCTATTCATATCCTCTACTTATTTTTAAATAGGATTATGTTAATTGTTGTTCAGTTGTAGGCGTTCTTTATATATTCTGGATATTAACTCTTTGTCAGTTACGTGATTTCCAAATTTTTTCTTCCATGCCAGAGATTGCCTTTTCACTCTGTTGATTATTATATTTGTTGCTCCTCTCACATTTTTATTTTTCTTTAAAAAATATTTATTGAATTTATAGGTTAATAAAATCGTACAGGTTCCCATTGTACAATTCTATAATCATCTTTATATTATATTGCACATTTTCCAAACCAAGTCAAGTCTTCTTTCATCACCATTTACCCACCCCTTTACCTCTTCAACCTCCTGCCCCCATTCTCCTTTCTCTCTAGTAATCACCACACTCTTACCTGGTTTACCAAGTATTTTTTTCTTAATCCTTTTACTTTTTCAGCCTGCCCTCCAACTCCCCTTCCCTATGACAACTGTCAACCTGCTCTCTGTACCTAAGAGTCATCCGTTTTTATTTTGTTGGTTTGCTTATATTGTTCATTAGATTCCACATATAAGTGAAATCACATGGTACTTGTCCTTCTCTGACTGGTTTATTTTACTTAGCATAATTCTCTCCAGGTCCACCCATGCTGTCCCAAATGATAAGATTTCCTTTTTATGACTATGTAGTACTCCATTGTATAAATGTACCACAACTATTTTTATCCACTTATCCACTGATAGAGGACACTTGGGCTGCTTCCAAATCTTGGCTATAGTAAATAACACTGCATTGAACATAGGGGTGCATATATTCCTTCAAATTAGCATATTGGGTTTCTTCAGATATATTCTCAAAAGTGGAATCACTGGGTCATAAGGCAGTTCTATTTTTAATTTTTTGAGGAAATTCTACACTGTTTTCCACAGTGGCTGCACCTATCTGCCTTCCCAATCAACAGTGCACAAGGATTCCCCTTTTTTCCACATCCTCACCAGCACTCGTTTATTGCTTTATTGATGATGACCATTCTGACAGCTGTGGAGTGATATATCATTGTGATTTTAATTTGCATCTCTCTGGGGATTAGTGATGTTGAGCATATTTTCATATGTCTATTGACCACGGGTATGTTCTGTTTGGTGAAGTGTCTACTCAGGTCCTTTGCCCATTTTTAAATTGGATTGTTTGGGGTTTCTTGGTGTTCAGTTTTACAAGTTCTCTATAAATTTCAGATATTAATGATTTACCAGATGTGTCATTGGTGAAATTTTCTCCCATTCAATGGGTTATCTTTTCATTTTGTTGATGGTTTCCTTTCCTGAGCAGTCTTTTTAGTTTGATGTTTCCCCATTTGTTTATTTTTATTTTTATTTTGTTTCAAGGTATCTTTTGATTTTTTCATTGTTCTCATTGTCAACCCATTTATTGTTCAGTAACATTTTTTTTTGTTTTTTAAGTATATTTTATTTATTATGCTATTTCAGTTGTCCCATTTTTCTCCCCTTATCCCCCTCCACCCTGTAACCCTCTTCCCTCCAGCATTCCCTTCCCTCCACTTAGTTCATGTCCATGGGTCATACGTATAAGTCTTTGGCTTCTCCCTTTCCTATACTATTCTTAATTCCCCCTGTCTGTTTTGTACCTACCATTTATGTTTCTTATTCCCTGTACCTTTTCCCACTTGTCTCCCCTCCCCCTCCCCACTGCTAACCCTCCATGTGATCTCCATTTCTGTGATTCTGTTCCTGTTCTAGTTGTTTGCTTAGGTTTTTTTTTTAAAGTTCAGTTGTTGATAGTTGTGAGTTTGTTGTCATTTCACTATTCATAGTTTTGATTTTCTTCTTTTTCTTAGATTAGCCCCTTTAACATTTCATATAATAAGGGCTTGGTGATGATGAACACCTTTAAATTGACCTTATCTGGGAAGCACTTTATCTGCCCTTCCATTGTAAAAGATAACTTTGCTGGATAGAGTAATCTTGGATGTAGGTCCTGGACTTTCATGACTTTGAATACTTCGTTCTAGCCCTTTCTTGTCTATAAGGTTTCTTTGAAGAAATCAGTTGACAGTCTTATGGGAACTCCTTTACAGGTAACTGTCTCCTTTTCTCTTGCTGTTTTTAAGATTCTCTCCTTATCTTTAATCTTGGATAATTTAATTATGATATGTCTTGGTGTGTGCCTCCTTGGGTCCAAATTCTTTGGGAGTCTCTGAGCTTCCGGGACTTGCATGTCTAGTTCCTTTGCCAAATTGGGGAAGTTTTCCTTCATTATTTTTGAAATAAGTTTTTAATTTATTGTTTTTCCTCTTCTCCTTCTGGCACCCCTATAATTCAGATGTTGGAATGTTTAAAGTTTTCCTGGAGGTTCCTAAACCTCTCCTCATGTTTTTGAATGCTGGTTTCTTCATTCTGTTCTGGTTGAATGTTTAATTCTTTCTTCTGTTCCAAATCATTTGTCTGAGTCCTGATTTCCTTCCCTTCACTGTTGGTTTCCTGTATATTTTGCTTTATTTCACTTTGTGTAGCCTTCACTTCTTCCTTTATTTTACATCTGTACTCAATCATTTCTGCGAGCATCCTGAGTACCAGTGTTTTGAACTCTGCATCTCATATGTTGGCTATCTCCTCATCGCTTCTTTTTCTAGAGTTTTGATCTATTCTTTCATTTGGGCCATATTTCTTTGTCTCAGAACACCTGTTTCATTGTAAGGGATGGAGCCTTAGATTCACAAGGATGGGGCAACCCACTTTGCTGCATTGTGGCACTGTATGCGGGGTAAGGGTCAGTGAGGGAACAATGCTGCTTGCTTGGCTCTCACCCCACTTTCAGTCACTTCCTCTGCTACCCACAAGTGAGTTGGACCCTTCTGGTGCTGATTCCCTGGTGGGTATGTCATGTACATTCTAGGACTCAATGGGTCCCTCCAGTAGACTCTCCTGTGAGACTGGGTGTCTCTCCCACTGCCACAACTCCCACAGGATTTTACAGCCAGAGGTTTTGAGGCTTTATTTCCCAGAGCTGGAACCCTGGATTGCATAGTCCGCCTCGCTCCCCAGTTGTTCCTCCTGGTTTATCCACATGTGAATGTGGGACTGTCCAAACTGCTAGCTGCTGCCTGGCCCACCCAGTCCACCAGCTGTCACCTCATTGCACATCCATTTCATCCTGGCTGCCCATCTCTGCACTTCCTACCAGCCTGGATGAATGTTTCTTCTTTAACTCCTTGATTGTTGGACTTCCATGCAGTTCAATTTTCTGGCAGTTCTGGTTGTTTTTTGCTTTTAAATTGGTTGTCCTCCTTTTGGTTGTGCAAGGAAGCAAAGTGTATCTACTGACACCTCCATTTTGGCCAGGAGCCTAGTGTTTAGTAGCATGTTATTTAACATCCATGTGTTTGTGTGTTTTTCTGTTTTTTTCTTGTGATTGATTTCTAGCTTCATACCATTATGATCAGAGAAGATGCTTGATATACAAGGTCTGTCCAGAAGGCATCCAGCCATGGAATATGAAAAATAAAGACTTTTACTATAGAAGATATGCAATACAAGAAACATTGTACATAGGACAATGATACCTCAGTCATCTTCAAAGTAGGCAACTTCGGACCTCCCACTGTTCCAACTGCCATCAGCTGCCATTTCATATTTTCCTGAATCTCACTGACAGTCTGAAATCTCTTCCCTCTAAAAGGTGATTTTAGTTTTGAGAAAAGCCAGAAGTCACAGAGTGCAAAATCTGGGCTGTAGGCCGGGGCTGAGTCACCTGGGTGAATTGATGTTTTGCCAAAGAGCTCTACACAAGACATGATGCATGAGCAGGTTCATTGTCGTGATGGAACTGCCAGTCATCAGTTGCCCATAGCTACATGCTTCTGAATCATCCAAATAGTTTCCACGGAGGAATGTTCAAGTTTAATGCTCAGTCATTTTAAATGCAACAGCCACGAAGTACACATGTTCACTCAATGGTGTCTACCGCCCCCACTGACTAGTACAGTGAAGTCATCATTGTTCACGCATGCGTGTTCCAGTCCACTCTCCTTGGCTGCCAGGTTACATCAATGTCATGCAAACCAGTCTCATTATATTAACAATGGCTGGACTTTATCCATTCAAACCTCGTAATTTCAGTCTTCTTAAATTTATCCAGACATGTTTTGTGGCCTAACATATGATCTATCTTAAAAAATGTTCTATGTTCACTTGGAAAGAGTGTATATTCTGCTGCTTTGGAATGAAATTCTCTGAAGATATCACTTAAATACATCTCACCCAGTGAATCAGTTAAGGATGCTCTTTCCTTGCTGATTTTCTGTCTGGAAGATCTATCCATTGCCATCAATGATGTGTTAAAAGCCTCTACTATGATTACATTACTGTCAATCTCTTCCTTTATGTCCATCCAGATTTGCTTTTATATTTAGGTGTTCCTATATTGACTGCATAAATGTTTATAAAGTTTATGTAGCCTTGTTAGATTTCTCTCTTTATCATTATGTAGTGTCCTTCTTTGCCTCTTAGTATATCATTTCTTTTAAAATCTGTTTCATCAGATATAAATATTGCTTTTCTTTCTTTCCATTTTTATGAAATATCATTTTCCATCCCTTTACTTTTAGTCCATGTGTATCTTTTTTTCTGAGGTGAGTCTCTTGTAGACATAATGTATATGGATCTTGTTTTCTTATTTTTTTATCTACCTTATATCTTCTGATCAGAGCATTTAATCCATTCACATTTAAAGTGATGATTGATATATACGTATTTTTTGCCATTTTATTTTTTCCACTATGTTTCTCTGTTTCTTCTTCTCCTTCTTCTTTTTCTCTTCCTCCTCCTTGTCCTTCATTTTCTTCAAGAAAGCTCTTTAACATTTGTTGTAATACTGGTTTGGTGGTAAAAAAATTCCTTTAGCACTTTCTTTTCTGGTTAGCTCTTTATTTCTCCTTCACTTTTAAATGATAACCTTACTGGGTAAATTAGTCTTGGTTATAGGTCCTTGCTTTTCATCACTTTGAATATTTCATGCCCATCCCTTCTGACCTGCAAATTTTCTGTTGAAAAATCAGCTGTCAGTCTCATGGGAGCTCCCTTGTAGGTAACTAACTGTCTCTTGGTGCTTTTAAGATTCTCTCCTTGTCTTTAACCTTTGCCATTTAAGTTGTGATGTGTCTTGATGTGGACTTCTTTGGGTTCATCTTGTTTGGAACTCTGTGCTTCCTGGACTTGTGTGTCTTATTCACTTGCCAGTTTAGGAAATCTTTTGGCCATTTTTCTTCAAAAAGGTTCTCAATTCCTTACTTTCTGTCTTTTCCTTTTGGTACCCCTATGATGCAGGTGTTGTTATACATCATGTTGTACTGAAGTTTTGTTAAACTACTCTCATTTTTAATTTTTTTTTCTTTTTGTTGCTCTTAGGTGTTTTTTTCGACCTTGTTTTCTAAATCACTGATATGAACCTGTACTTCATTCAACCTGCTTTTTATTCCTTCCAGTGTATTCTTCATTTCTAACTGGTTTCTATGCCCTTTTTCATGCTGTTGTAGTTCTCACTAAGTTCCTTGTCATTCTCACTAAGTTCCTTGATCATCCTTGTAACTATTTTCCTGAACTCTTCTAAGTTGTTTGCCTTCATTTGATTTAGCCCTTTTTTTCTGGATATCATTCCTGTTCTTTTATTTGAGGCATGTTTCTTTGTCTTCCCATTTTTGATGCTTCTGTGTGTTTGTTTCTATGTACCAGGCAGGTATGCTATAGTTGTCACTATGAGGCCAGCAGAGTTTATCAAGCCCAAACAAACCAAGTTTTGGCTGTATAAACAAAGGGCTCTGCATGAGTTGAGCATGTGTGGAAAAAATGCCCCATGCTAAGAGTCACACAACTCAGTCTGCCCCAAATTCTGCCCTGAGCCCCATCTCAGCATGGTGGGGCTGCCAAGAGTTGGGAGAATGGTGCTAAACGGTCTCCTGTGAGGGGGAGATGCCGGTTAGGCTTGGGGGATGGTGGGGGAGTGGACCCTGCCCCAAAGTTATATACTCATTTACTGACACTCCTTGAGTCTGCCCAGACCTCCACATACTAACATAGGCAGCTGATTCCTCAGATGGGAGCAAGCTCCACAGGGTGGGGCAGCAGAGAGTACAGAAGATTAGGCTATTACTTTCCCCTAGGCTGTTTCATTATGGAGGGGAATGCTCCACCCAAAGAAGATGGTGTTTGCAGTGTGAGAGCAGAACTCAGCTCAGGTATCTTGACTGTTGTCACTTTAGCTCTCTCCCCAGAGCAGCAAACCTCAGTTTCTCCTCACATGACTCTAGTCTACTCCACCTTCCCTCCACCAGGGAACCAAGGGTCAGTGGCTCTGACTGAGATATTGTGCATTGGCTCTTTAAGACAGCATTTGTGTTTCTACCAGACTCCTGCTTGTTCCTGATTTTCACAGCCAGATGTTTTGTGGGCATCTCTTCCTGGATCTGGTGCTCTGGGTTGGAGAGACTGGCTTGGGGTTGGGACTCCCATGCTTCTTAGGGGCATCACCCACAGCCGAGATATCTCTGTAGACTCTCAGCTGCTGTCTGTGAGAGCAGGGCCAGCCTGTTTTTTGTTTGTTTGTTTGTTTTGTTTTGTTGGGGTTTTTTTTGCATATCCATGCTTCCTACCAGCCTCAATATGGTTTCCTCTGTAAATCTTTGTTTACAAGACTTTTCTTCAGCTAGTCTTCCATTGGTTATTCAGAGTGATTGTTCTATAATTTAGTTGTATTTCCAGTTTTGTCCTTAGAGGTGGTGAATGCACCTTCCACCTCCACTGACATCTTGGCTCTCTCCTTCTCACATTTTTAAAAACAAGGAAAATGTGCTATAATGGAAAAACAACAGAGTGAGAATTATGCCCACAGGTTTGCAGCCACATTAGGTAATTCTTCCAAGTCCTTTGTGTTTCGTGCTCTTGAGTTTCAGTTCTCCTGGTGATATTTCTCTCAAGCTCTTGTACATTGCTTTGTCTTTACCCTATTAGCTCTATGCTGCTTAGAAAGAAGATGCTCCATTCTAAGTACCATTTTCCTTTAATAACCCACAACCTTCTTGCTGCTTCCTCCATTCCTGTGATCTCTATTCTCATAAAATGGCATCATCATTCCAGTATCAGATCCACTTATGACCTTTTTGCCATCCCAGGCAGAGATAAGCTGAAACTATGCTTTTATGGTAGCCATAGTGGCAGGACAAAGTATGAAGCTCATGTGATCCATCAAAATTTCTCTGAAAAGAAAACTGGTCTAATGGAAAAACCATCAGACAATCACTTCCTGGCTGTCCGACCACTGACAGGTTACTTCACCTTTCTGAGCCCCAGTTTTCTATCTGTAAACATGAAAATAGCACAACCCTCCCTGCTGTGGTTCAGCAAATTTTATTCAGGATAAAACATGTGTGATGCTGAGATCAGTTCCTGAACCACCATGAGAGAACTACACAATTAGTAGTTTTTCAGCCAGAAGAAATCGTCATGCCTGGCCAGGGTGCATTCGACTCAGGCTGTACAGCACTAAGGGATGGGTGAGAAGTCCCTCATTGACCCCTTGCCTTTGGTATCTCTGTGCCTCCAGAAGCCCAGGTTCTGTGAGAGTCTGCAACTGCCTGACCAGAGGCCACAAAACATTTCTTGTTCAGTGAAACCTTTTGGTGATCTTCAGTTCTTCCTGTACTGGAGATTTTTTTTTTTTTTTCTATCCTCTGACTCACATTCCCCCAGCCATAACTGAAACACTTTCTCCCTTGACTTCCCATAGATCTAATCTTTCACCAAGCCCTGTAGATTCCACCTCCTAAAAGCCTCTCTAATACTTTACCTCCTCACATCTGTCCAAGCTGTTATCAGTTCTTGCCTAACCTGGATCAGGGCATGGCCCCTCCCCCCTAACCTGCCAGTGCTCTTCTTGTCTTCTGCTCATGGGTCCCTCCAGCCCAGTCCCCACACAGCAGCAACAGGAGTGATCTATCTACAACTTTTATCTGCTCCTTTCACTCTCCTACTTAAAACTCTTTAATGACTCCCCAGGTGCTCTTCATGAGGGAAGTTCAGACTCCTTCATGTGGCTTAAAGGCCCTATATGGTGTGGCCTCTGTCTGCCTCACTGGTGTCATCTTTCAACACCTCTCCTCCATCACACTCCACATTTCAGCTATATTGGACTTCTTCTCAGTTGTTCCAACAAAACAGTACTTTTTCTCAAGGCCTTCACGTGTTCTTTTTCCCTTGACCTAGAATAGTCTTCCCCTCCCTGGCTAACTATTATTCATCTTGAAGTCTCAGCTAAGATTTCACTTCTTCTGGGAAGGTTCACCCAACCCCCACAGGCTTAATTAGGTGCTCCATAAGGTTCCCCTTCCATTTTATGATTCCTTGTGTGACAGCAATCAATACACTGTGTTATAATTAGTCTACTTGATGTTCTGTGAGATCTTGGGCCATGTCTCTTTAGCCCCAGAGCCTAGTACAGTGCCCAGCATGTAGCATGTTGCCTGTTTGACAAGGTGGTCTTTATCCACTTACTTCCCTGCATTCCAGGTCCTTCCACCTCACTAGAGGGCTTTCTGATCTCCAGATACATTAGACATGGATCATACATACCTCTTTGCCTGTTGTTCATACTGGTCTTTGTAGCTGGAATGCCCTTGTCCAGCCCTCCCCTCTTTACCTAACACACTGCAATTTGTTGTGTAACCTGAAGCTCAAGTTTCATTCCCTCGGTGAAACCTGTGCCTGAAGGGGATGATTAAACTAAAGATTTATTCTAGGCAGGGCAATTCTTAGCTCATTCTTCATCATTAATGCTTTATTATTCAAACTCTAATATCTAGGAGCCTTCATCACCCCAACAGCCAGACGACCCCTCCTCTGGGCTCTTCCAACTCCTTGTAACACCTTCATTATAACACTTTCTCAAGACTTTGGGTGGTTTTTTTTTGTTTGTTTGTTTGGTTGGTTGTTTTAATTTATTTTACTTTAAGATTTTTGTTTCTGGAAAAGTAGGAGGACACAGTGTGAACTTAACTCTCTACTCCCAGCTCCTTATAAGGGAAACTTGGCTCATTTCTTCAATTAAAATGAGACATAAATTCTGACCCCTTCCCTATCCTTTGTCTTCTCCCTGCCAGTGTGCCCATTCATTACTGAGAAGCATCATTTTTCCAATTAGCCTTTGATTGGAAACAGTGCTATTGCAGCTGCAAAACTTTTAGTCCCTGCCTGTGGTAGGAAGCCTGGTCATGCGAAAGGAAGACTGACCCAGGGGTCAGGAGTCCCTAGTACTAACCCATTTTTGCCTCTACCTGAGTGTGAATGTGGACAACTTCCTTTCCTATCTTGGGCCTAACTTTCCTCCTCTTTTGAATAATAAGGAGTTTGAATTTAATGTTTTGTTATTTAACTTGTGGTCCACATATAAGGGACATGGAGCCTTGGTGGGTAGCTTGTTAGAAATGCAGAATCTGCTCCCCTACTAAACTTCATAAATAAGAAACTGAATTTGAACAAGATCCTCAGATGATTCTATCCACAATAAATTTAAAGCAGGACTGTGAACTTCCCAAATGAAAGAATCACTGAGACTCTTGTTAAACATACAATTTCTCCGGCAGCTGTTCAGATCCTAATGAAGTGAGACTAGTATGAAGTTCCACACTTGTATTTGTAACAAGTAACCCAAGTGACTCACATCACTGGGGAAGTTTGGGACACATTGGACAAGTGGTTCATAAGGGCCCTTTCACCTTTGAAATTCTGCAATTCTGTATGCAACTGGTTCATTACTGAGCACAGTAAATAGTGGTACATAATGCAGACCTCCAGGACATAATGTCATAAACTGGGTAAAGTATTTTCAGAATCATCCAGGGTTGTGAAGGCAAGGGAGAAATGAAGAGGGATTACAATTCAAGCCAAGTCATCTTGATTGGAGAAAATCAGCATCCTCCAGGGTTCAAATAGAAATTTCCTTACTTACTCCAGACTGTCTCCTTGAAGCAATCAGTCTTGATATAATCAGATGATCTGAAAGGCAGGATTAGAGATAGAGGAGGAAGAATCTCCCGCATACAGGCAAGAGGATTGAGGAGGGGGGTGGGCAGACTAGTTGACAAGGAAACCTGGGGAAAGCCTCTCCCAGAAAGGAATCATATTTTCCAAATCCTCGGTGCAGATGTATGTCCTGACAAGGGATGTTTTCCAATTTGTGAGTGTGTTTATACAAAAATTTAAAGAAAGGTCTGAAAACAAAGTCACATTTAGTTACATGTTTAACAAATCAGCTTTATTTGGAAAAGGAAAAAAAAATACTTAAGATCAGGACTGCCCTGGAAAATTCAGGGTAGTTGCAGGTTTTTTTCTTCATGTTTGGGTTTGTTTTTCTTATAAATATGCTTTAAGTTCCGTTGCTGGTAGCTTTTGGCTACATCTGAGATTTAGACAGGTGGAGAGAATGTGGAAGGGCATTCATAGGGTATTTTTCTGGGCATGGAAAGAAGGGTAGGCTCTGTCAGCAAGAGTGAAGTGTGAATGAGTATTGCATAGCCAGGGCCCAAATCAAGGGAAGAGGTGGATATGAGGGAGGCTACTGAGCTGTGCTGAACAGGGGACCATGTCTGGGGACAGGGGAAGCTAGGAATGAATTGCTCATCAAGTTTGGGCTGTTTCTTTCACATTTATTCCATACATCCAGTGTCTACTAAAGCCTTTCATTTCTATATCAACAGATCCTTACCCTCACCCCTCCTCTCTATCACCACTGCTCTGGCCTTAATTCAGGGTCTCCCCATGTTCCAATCTAGACATTGCAGCAGCTGCAAAGACCCATTCTCAATATGTATTTACCTATGAAAGTTTTGTCTCAATCTTGAAACAGTAGCCTTTCTTAAGAAAACTAAATATAGAGAGATCTTGCCAGATTTGACAGTCTCTTAACTATTTGTTTTTCTGGGCAAGATGTAAAGTCTAATTCAAGTGGCCCATGAGATTATATATGCCACTTAGGTCTTCACTTAGTCCTAAGGAAAAGGAAGTGGCATTCACAAGAGCAGGGGTTCTTAAACTAGGGAGGACCTCAGAATCCTTTGGAGGGCTTGTTAAAAACAGACATCACTGGATCCCACTCCCAGAGTTTCTGATCCAGTATATGTGAGGTGGGTTCCAAGATTGTGCATTTCTGACAAGCTCCTAGGTGGTGCTAATGCACTGCTCTGCAGTGTGAGCACCTTGAAGGCAGAAAGCATTTCATCTCCATATCCCTAGGTCTTTAGCACAGGGCCTGGAGTGTAGGAGGTTTTCAGTAGCAACTATAAAAAGAAGGAAATCATAAAAAGAGAAAAAAGAGGGGGTGCGTAGGAAGGGAGGAGAAATGAAAGGGGTTGAGGAAGGAAGATGATGGAAGGGAAATTGGGAGAGAAAAACCACTGGTCTAAACCACCCAAACTATAATTCTGGACTGTGCACTTGTATTTTCCTCCAAGAAACCTGTGCACTGGGCCTATAACCTCACTACCTCAGGTAATTATCATTTTTCACAGAGGCCCTGTTTTTTCTGCCATTTCCCATGCTATTGTCTCTGCTTAGAATGCTCACTGCCCACCTGGAAAATTGTTAATTTTTACCCCAATACTGCCAGTTCTGTGAAGTCTTCCTGACTTTCATTATCCAGGGACATTAATTGATCCAACTTTGGCGCACTTGCTTCTTTGCACTCAATTCATTTATTTACAGGTCTGTATTTACTAAGCTGGATCTCCTGGAGGCCTAAGTGTAACTGGACCATAATTAGTGCTCCGGAGATGCCTTAATAAAAACAATAAAGAGCAGTTGGATTTGATCTGGTGGGTGACAGACAGCTATCATAAGCTCTTGGTAAGAGGAATGACACAATCAAAATAATATTTTAGAAAGATTTTACTTGCAATGCAGATCAGGATAGACCATGGTGGGAGAAAGTAACATGAGAAATCAGTGATGAGGAGGGCCTGATGAAAGTGCGTATAAAGACTGGCCTGGCCAGCCTGATTATTGTATTTGGCTTTTCTTTGGATAAGGAACAATAAGAAGTTCCATCTCCATCTACTTTCTTTGTCTCCACCAGAGTGATGGTTACGGGGCTAGTTGATAAAATACAGTATAGTGGAAGCATCCCTAATCATCTCAGTCCTCAGGAATACCTAGGATACTGGTGTCTTTGCTTCTTTAAACACAGGTCAAGTGGGAGCACCAGGGTTGGTCTTCACTGTGAGGTTGGTGAAACAGTTTCCTGACATGGAGTCTTCTTTGGTCTCTGAAAACATGGTACTAGAAATGATCCCCTAATTCTGATGGCACAGAATGACCTTGGCCAAAGCATCTTATATATAAAAAGAAACCATTAGATTCCTGCTAACCTCTGGAAGGGAAATCAAAGATTTTATATGTTGCAAGTTTGCTGCGCTATTAATTATGGTGTTTCCATCATAATCGATCCTCAACTTCCTCATCTATAAAATTAAGGGTTGGACAAAATAATTTCTAAGTTTTCTGCCAGCTCGGACATTTTGTGGTTATATAATCATCAGTTCAATGCTTTTTAAAAAAGAGAATATCAGCCAGAAATATTGAAATCAAATTTTATTTTTGGAAAATGACATTACACACATCTTGCAAATGTACACAGAAATGAGAATGAGATGAAGAACAAAGCTTGAGAGCCCACATGATGCAAGAGCAACTCTTTGGCTGCCCAGTATTGAATGCTGTGAATTCGCAGCATTCAGAGTTCACAACACGCTACACACATGGGGAACTTCTCTAGACTTTGAAGTCCTCTGACCAAAGAAAACCCTCATCAAATTGTAGAAGGAGGAAGAGGGAGATTAACAGGCACAAGAGATGAAAAGGGTCTGCTCCAGCTGCTTTACATGAGTCTCACCAAACCCACCAGTCCAAGTGGGAACAGCAAACTAAAAAGGAGAATGCATTCTTAGAACACTGCTTTTGAATCAGTTGAAGAGCAGGTTAGGCATTGCCTGGGAAACCAATAGCAACACATATAAACCTATGTCTTTGTCTTTTCTGGCTAGAATTATTCTAAGGGGACAGCTAAAATTTCCTAAATATCTGTTGTCTTTGTCTTTCTTTTCTTTTTAAAAAATAATTATTTTTCATTGGTCAAGTGGTTCCTTCTGAAGTCTCCAAATACCTCAAAACCGATGCTGGTATAAGAGACATCGTTGTCCAATATCTACTGATTATATGTGATTCTTAGAACTATTCAATTCTGCTAATCAAATGGCCAATGCCACTCCCAATTTGCCACTGATTTTTGCAAAAGGGAGTTGAGTGTCTGACGACAATGCCGTTCTTTGAGAAATGGGCAATAACTTTTGAGAGACTTTTAAGAAATGCCCTTTCTACCCTTTTTGGTTTGTTTGTCCAAATCAGTTATTTACAACTGTAAGACACCTGGGAGCAGGGAGAGGGAGAGGGCAAGGGAAGGAGGAGGGACCACAAAGAAGAATATATTCTTTACAGAGGTTAAAATGAGTGATTTAAGAAATGTGGTGTACAATACCATGCATTTACTCTCCAAAGCTAGTCACTAGCAAGCTAACACCTCTAACACTACAACCACCAATTAAAGCTGTTTTGCTACATTTACTGAGTTCTAACTACAGCTATAGGTCAGAAAGGGTGGGCTGTTTCCATTTTAACTTTCTCCCTTTGAAAATGGCCATAAAAACATTTTCTGTACAAGTTTAATGGCACAAAAAGATGACCAAAAATATTTTAAAGAACTTACCACACATGAGAAATTCAAAATTCAATCAAAACATGTGTTAGTTTTGTACGGGTCATAAGAGATCATTGGCTTCAAGCTGCAGTATATTATAGGACCAATCACTGAAGACATTTTGGAATAACCTCTTACTCAAATCCTGTTAAGAGAACTTACAAAGAAATGACACTGGAAAGGGCAGTCCATAAGGTATTGCCAAGCAGTGACGCTCCCAAGGAACATGCACCCAGTTGTATAAATTAGCCCCTACAAGTTGGGTTCCTTAGGTTTATTAATTACTTTTATATGGACTACCTGAACAGGATCATGAACAGCTGATGTCAGTAGTAAATGTTTAGGTGAACTTAGTGACATAAGAAAGAATATATTTCTATTAAGTGAATGTTTCTTTTTATAGTATAAATTTGTTAAATATCCTTTTCATTTAAATCAACTCCAAATGCCTATAAGTTTAGCTACAGTAATTCAACAGTTGGCAAACCCAAAACATAAGTTTATTACGGAGAGCTTAATATGTGCTGGTAAATTTTTAAACAAATTACACCCCACCCAACACCCCCACCCAGCCAAACCAAATGAAAGGAAAAATTGCCTGTGGTCTCTCATTATATTATATTGCAGCTTTTCCAACTATGAGCAAATTAAACAAAATCAATTAATAGTATTTAGCTGATATGAATCCATGGGTGGATTTTTCGGTTCAGCTGATATTTCTCTGAGCACACTTCACTGCTCCACAAAATGGCAGACAAAAAGGAACCACAAAGTATTCTGTACAATGCTTGGAAGGTAAAGACCAAAAGATCCATCAGCTATAAGGAAACTACTTGTGTGGATCTGCTTCAGGGAATTGCAATTAAAAAATGGAGAAGAAGAAAGGGCCAGGTTTGGATTATTTCCACCAACATACTTCTTACTAGACAGTGGTTGGATCAGAGGTGGCTGAATATGGAAATAATTCTCATCACCAAGGCAAAGTCACAGGGCTAAGAAGAGGCATATGCAAAATGCCTAGACAAGGAAGAAGGAAAAAAATAAAAAGGTTCTGAGAGAACAAAATAGAGACAAAGAATTGCACAGGATGAAGGACGGGTATGTATACTATGGAAAGAAAGAATGTAATTAACACAGAATATAAAACTAAGAGCAAAATCAGTGAGTTAGAGAGAGAAAAAAAAAGACAAAGAGATACACAGGGGAGGTAGAGAGTGGCAAAAGGCCACTGATTTTCTCAGGCTATTAATCCAGAAACAAGAAACTCCAAAGCCTATAAGTTTTTGCCTTAGTTCACAAGGTGTTTGCTCTGACTTCTCTTGTGCCATCTGACTTCCCACATTGAGGCTGTCTGTCTAATCAGGAGTAGGAAAATTCCTTAATTTCCAAAGGGAATTCTATACTTTTTTAGCCCCAGGCATCCAAGGTAAAACAATATTGCCTCTAATACCAGAAGATGTTGAAGACTACACACCAAGAGATTAAAAACTAGGGAATCAGAATGGGGCTTGAAGAGTTTTGTCATATGACAACCAGTGTCACACTACCAAAGCCAAAGTCAAAAGTCTGCATGGACCCTTAATGGAAAACAATCAGGAAGCAACACCAACACTGAGAGGCTTGTGTAAAGATCACACTAGATCTTTGGGGATGGAGACAAGTTCTGGAAACCAGGGTGAGGGAGACATGAGTAAGTTACATTTTACGGAAAAGACAGGAGGGGGAAAATTCTTTAAACGAGAATACTGAAGGACAGGTGATAGAGATGGAGCCTTCTAGTTTCTGAAAAGAAAAAGTGAAAGAAGCTAGGAGAAGCTGCTGACAGTCCTAGACCATAGTAGGTTGACCACTGGAGTAAGTGCTCTGTGGGTTTAGAAATGTATTTTTCTCCCAACACACATGAGTTGGCTACTGTATAAGAAGAACCTGCAGCCTTTTTTACCTACTAGAGAAATGAAGTCTACTAGCTAGGGGAGGGATAAAATTGGGAGTCGATTTTTAAGAAATTACCCATGTTACCTTAGTCCAAAACCATAACCCCTAAGGATAATTAAGGATAATTCACTGAGTATTGAAGCACTAGACTGGGTCTGGGCAACCAATAGCCAGAGAACCTGTTGGAGATGCCTCGCAGTCAAAGGGTAGGCATGAGGAATCAATGCAGTATACTTGATTTAGGTGGTCACACTTCTATGGAAGAGAAAAACCTGCATAAAATCATAGAACAGCAGACAAGGCTACCTATGGGGTCCTCTTCTTATGACAGAGGCAGGAGTTTGACAGTTTCAAATTTCTGTACTAAAAGAAAGGCCAAGGAAGGCCAGCGATTGCAAGGCTCCACTGATACACAAGGGGTATCAGATCACTTATGGTATATCAATGACTGGGCCTTTATTCTTCCTAGATTTCAGGTCCTAAAACAAGACTCTAACCCCTCTTCCATCGCAGATAAGCTTGAAAACACTGATCATTTACTTAGAAAATCAGCTTAAGCCTTAGAGCCGAATCCCTTAATGCAATGAGGGCAATACATGAGTGAGGAGGCTGTCCTTTAAGATCCAAGTAGCCCCATGTCTTCAAAGACAAGTTCCAATGTTCTTTTTTTTAATTAAAGAAATCTCTAATGCCTTTTATTTCAATAATAAACTAGATGCTGTAAGAGGTTATTCAAATCCTAGTGCACCTGTCTGGGGGGATCTCTTGGCATAGATATTTTTGAGATGTGCTGGTCTTTAGGAACACTCTCATCAGTGTGCTAGACCTCATTTTGGGGATATTGGCTAGCTTGTTCCCTTATACAAGAATGATGTGCTTTTTAAAGCTATTGAGAACCAAATCTGAGGGGAATTAGGAGCATGTCCATCCAGAGTATGGAAGGGACTAAGGAAGTAAACACAATTTTTTCCAAGGCAAGCACTGGATTGCTGTTCTAAGGCTTGGGATAGATAATTCAAAGAAGGATCTAGGCACTCGGAACCCTTCTTCTTCAGATAGTTATACATTTACTTTAAGTTTCCTTAGTCACTTCTAACTGGGGAGGAGATGCAGGAATGAAAGATGATTTCCTGAGGAGTGGGTTATGTAACCTGGATAGAGGCCTCTTGGAACTGAACTAATGAATACACTTTTGTTCCCAGGAAGAGCCTTCCTACAAGGAAAACTATGTGTTCAGAACTCATTGCCCTGATTTCTGGCATATAAGGCCACAGGAGCAGTGTACGCAAGATCAGTATGGTGTGTAGAACACGTTATTTTAGTGTAAACACAAGAAGCCAATGTTTAACATCAGCCAGAGTTCATTTTAGTCACAAAGTCCCTTGCTTTTACTTGGAAATTACCCCATCATGGCAAGATGGCTATGGGGACATTGTGGATGAAGACAACCACAGCAATAGCAGGTTATTTTCTCTAGCTAGCCTCACTCCCATATATTAAAAAAGAAAAATCATTGCCAGTGAATGGTAGCCACAGTCATTTAAAAAATACTGAAGAGCCATCTCAGAAACTCAGTATGAACAAAGCTATTGTTCCCTCTTCCTTCCCTCCTTTCTTTGCTCTAAGAAAAAGAAACATTTTCCTCAGTTTATGAAGACCAACCATTATTAGATGAGATGAGGTGAGCTGTCTGGGAAAACCAGTCTTTCTACATTCCATTTGGAACAGAGCAGAAGCTCGGGGGGCTGTTATGAGGGCTCCACAAGGTGGGGAAGTGATCCCCTGTGTTCAATGGATATGGTCATGGACCCCATTTTTCCTACTGGTCCTTAAAACTTCCTTCTCTTTGGGGACATCTGCAGTCCATGCTTATGGGAACCATGTGAACACAAGGAGAAAGAGCTGTGTTAGGTTGCTGGGGAGTTTTCCCACTGAGCTCAGGACAGGAGCGTATGGCTCCAAGATGTAACATGGCCCTGGGAAAGAATTCTCAGGAGCCTAGTGGAAGGCAATATAGTTCAGTGGGAAAAAGGCTCTAGAATAAGTGTCAGGAGATGAGAGTTCTAATCCCAGCCCTATCCCTAGCCAGCTGTGTGGCCTTGGGGAAATTACTTCAGTATCTCCATTTCTGGCCTGAAAATAAGGAATTTGACATAGATGATGTGATCTTAAGGTTCCTTCCAGCTAGAAAACTCTATAATTCAATCTAGGCTAACACTAAAGTCCATAAGGACACAAAGAAGTCATGCTAATGGCTATCCTTTCCAAAACAGTGAAGAGAAAAAGAAGTTTTCTCTCAATTTACCCCTAGTTAACACTACTTATGAAGTTGTTCAGCCCAGACCCCATATATACATTTTCCCCTTCTTTGTCCCTATTTCTATTTCTGTAAGGGAGAAAATTCAGGAGGTAGGAACAAGCAAAACATGGATTGTGTGTGTGTTTGTATGTGTGCATGTGAAAGAGAGAGAGAGAATTGAGGGGAGTAGAGGCAAATTTTTTGCTGAATGATATTTGCTAACTGTGCAGAAGTTAACACAGCAAGACTTTAGCGGTAAGAATGGATTGGGTAAAATTGGCAATGAATGACTAGGGTGAAGGCGCTCAGTTTCATTTTCCTTTGTTGCCTTGAAAATGGGGCCATTTAAAACACAATTATTGAAAGCTTTAATTTTGAACTATACCAACGTCCTCTGAAGTGGTAATACACAAACATTTCCTCATAATTTATTATAAGAAAGGTGGGAAATCTACTATCATTATAGAATATTGTTGGTTTAAAGATTATTGTAAAGGAAAGTCTATTTATTATTTTCTAATGGTACATATGCTACAAGCAAAGAAATGCTCAAAGAGGTAGCATAGGGCCTGGACATAAGAAAATCTCAGTTCATCTTCTGGTCCTGCTTTTTCCAACAGGCCATTTAGCTGCCTCGGCCTCCATTTCATCTTAGATTGAAATAATTGGACTAAATGGGATCTAGAGAAAGGGTGGAATCTTTGGAGGTCTGGCCTGAAGTTTAGAAACAGACCTCCTACCTCTCTCTACACCACTTTCCCCATCCCAAGAACCAATTTATCCCACTTAGCTACAAATTGTTCTGGGAGGAATGAATAAAACCTTGAATTTTTATAAAGAAGTAATAGGGCAAGTAAAATGGGCTTCTTAATGGTTTATAACAAGCCTACAAATAGAGGAGAAGGGCAAATAGAGATTTTCACAATTTGAGGTTTTCCAATGACCAGTTTAACCAGGAATCAGTACTACTACCACCTGGACTTTTCTTGAACCAAAACTAGTTCCTGTAGCTAAGGCCATTGGAAACTTATTTAGAGGCATCTGAACTACTCCTTCCATCACTGAATTCTCTCCTACACAGTGCTCATCAGCAATGCCACCAAGTTGCCACTGATACATATTGGGGTATTCTGTAGTATCTCCTAATTATGAAGCACACACACACACAGCAAGCTCATTCCTGTTAAGGTAGAGGAACAACTGTAAGTCGTTCAATAGCCAAGCAGCCACTTGGCTCTGAATGCTGCAGTTTTCCAAGTATCTGCACAATTACAAAGAAATAAGGAAATATTCATATCTCCTGAAAGCAAACAGAATTGGCATGCATGGCTTTCATTTAAATTTAGTTGTCTTCGCCATTATGGGCTATGATTACAGACAAAAAGCAGTGTTATAAATCTGTACTTCAAAGACTCAGAATTATTTCAAATGATCAGTCCTTAGCAAAGCGAAATCCTTTCTAGTATTAAAGACAAAAGAAAGGTTTCTGTGTCTTCAGTATGAAATATCAGGGTTATAGATAAAAAAGAGTTGCTTAAAATATGCCGTAACATTTCATTTAAAATATAATTAGAATGTCTGGTCCACATTGAAATTATTAATGTATGCACAACTGTTAAAAAGTTATCAAAAGACTGATTCTATTGAATTGGCCTCTGCTATTTATTTTGTTTTCTCCTGGAGGTTTCTGTTTGGCAGTGATAGCATGATTTCTAAACTACGTTACTCTGCATTTTTTTTTTTTTGGTAAATTTTCTGCATGTGTTTTTTAGACAAAAGAAAAATCACCAGTTTATAAAAAAGGAGCCTGAAGAGTTTGCTCCTGAAATACAGACATGAGGTTTTATAAAAAGGATATTGGTTTCTTGCTATAAAAAGTGACCGAAAGATGTCAGACCTGAAAACAAATTCTCACAGTTTTTTCAGTGTTGGCTGTTTACAAGGCATTCAATAGAACAGAAATAGATGGATACCATACAGTTTGTGTAATAACTTGCTATGTTAGACAGCCTCCTAGAGGGATCATATATATGAAGTCCCTCACCCCCAACTCTTATTAATTGCTTATTAATTCTAAATTGCACCAGTGGAGGAGTTGACAAAAAATCACAGTGCTTGATAAACTCTACTGAGATGTCTACAGTATTTCCCAATTCTGCGTAGTCTGTTTTAGCCACTCCTGTATCAGGGTCCTAAGTGTCTGTTATCAGAATTATAAGCTGCTAGTGTTTCCCCCTATTGACAGCCAGAATTGATATTAGGCAACAAACAAGGGGTTCAATCAGGAGTGAAATACAAGACTTGGGAGCTGCCTTGCCATCCTCCCAGGATCTTACAGCATTCTTGAGATTGAGAGACAAGAATTGCATTTGTCACTCTTGGATTTGCCAATGATTTTTTTCCCACACATACACATTTTAAGTGCAATGTATGTAAACAACTCTCTACAAAAGGAAGACTGTCATGTGTAAGCAAAGCAAGATGGGGAAAAATAATGCAGGTGCCTAAATATTCAATAGAAAAGTCATGGACTAGCACATTTTGCATCCCTGGAGAGTTAGTTACCCCAAAGGATAGTTATTACTCTATCTCTTATAATTAGTAACTGTAGATCAGTGGCCCAGAGGAGGAATCACAGAAAAATAAACCCAAGGTATTACAGTGTATTTTTTAAAATAACAGCAACAAAATAAAAACTCGAAAGCACCATTAGCCCTGTCAGACATTTGAGTGGAAGGTCCCTATTGTAACAGTAAGCTTGGATTTGTACTCTGGACTCTAAATATGCTCTCCTCCTTCACATGGAATCGCCAAGTGAGTCTGAGTCATCCAAAGACAGAGGCAGGTACAGGTCCTATAAGAAGATAAGAGAAAAAGTTAATTTTCCTTTTCTTTTTCAAACTTTTAGATTTTATTTCTTTTTAGAGAGAGGAGATGGGAGGAAGAAAAAGAGGAAGAGAAACATCAATGTGTCGTTGCCTCTCATGTGCCCCTTGCTGGCGACCTGGCCTGCAACCCAGGCATGTGCCCTGATTAGGAATCAAACCAGCAACATTTTGGTCCACAGGCCAGCACTCGATCCACTGAGCCACACCATCCAGGTAAATTCTCCTTTTCTTAACAAGTTGGGCCCTGAAAGGGGAAAAATTATATGACTGCTTTTTAAATTAATATTTTCTCTAATTTTATTTTGAAATAATCATAGATTCATAAGAAGTTGAAATATAGAGAAGTGTCTTTGTACCAATGTATTCTTCACTCAATTTCCCCAATGGCAATGTCTTTCAGTTTTCCATTTACTCGTCTGTGTGTGTGTGTGTGTGTGTGTGTGTGTGTGTGTGTGTGTGTGTTCCTATGCAATTTTACTACTTATGTATATTTATGCGATCATCACCACAGTGGAGATACAGAACTGTATCTTCACCAACGAGCTCCCTTATGCTACACCTTTATAGTAACGACCACTCCTCTCCCATCCCAAAGCCCTGACAGCTAATAATCTGCTTCCCATCTCTAAAATTTTGACATTTCAATAATGTTATATAAATGGACCATACAGTATATAACCATTCATACATTAAAGGAAATGTGGGATGATTGCAGCTTTGAACTATTACAAATTAAAGCAGCTATAAACATTCATATACAGATTTTTGTGTGAATATAAGTTTTCATTTCTCTGGGATAAAGTGGGGGGTACAATTGCTGAAGAGTATGGTACTGCATGTTTAGTTTTGTAAAGACTGCAATATTGTTTCCCAGAATGGCTATACCATTGACATTTTTACCCAAAAAGTATTAGTGATCCAGTTTATCCATATCCTCACCAGTATTTGGTGTTTTCACTACTTTTTTTTTATTTTAGCCATTCTTGTGGGTATGTAGTGTTGTCTCATTGTGGTTTTAATTTCCTTGATTGCTAATGTTGTTAAATATCTTTTCATGTACATAGTTGACATCTATAATTCCTCTTTAGTGAAATGTTTCTTCATGTATTTTGCTCATTTTCTAATTGGATTTTTCTTACTGTTGAGTTTTAACAGTTATTTTTATATTCTATTTATGTCTTTGGTAAGATATATGGCTTGCAAATGTTGTGTCCCACTCTATAGTTTGTCTTCAAATCCTTGGCATAGACTTTGACAGAGCAAAAGTTTTAAATTTTGATGAGTTTCAGTATATCAATTTTTTTCTTTTAATATGTGCTTTTGCTGTGAAAGTGTTAGAATTCTTTGCCTAGCAAAAGATCAGAAGATTTTTTCCTATGTCTTCTTTCTAAACGTTTTACATTTACATCTAGAATCTATTTTTTATTTAATTTTTGCATAAGATGTGAAGTTTAGGTTGGGGTTCTTTTTTTTTTTTGTCAATGGATATCCAGTTGCTCCAACACCAATTATTGAAAAGGCTACCTTTTGTCCATTGACTGCCTTTTGCACCCTTGTCAAAAATCTGTTGTGAATATATATGTAAGCTTATTTCAGGCTCCAAGAAAACTGCCTGTACAAATACCTAACCAAAAAAATGTACCACATCTACCTACTTCCAATGTATTTCCTAATGCTTCAATTTCCAACAATTAGGATTCATGGCTCTAATACTGTCTGAAGCATTTTATATTGTCTTGAGGAGATGAGGGAGATAAAATGGCATTGTTTTTCCCATTGTCCCCAGAGCTCTATTTGGAGATCCTTATTATTTCTCTTGGACTTACTTCGCCCATTGTCAAAATCATTGATTTTTGAAATCTCTTTCTCTTTCTCTCAGTCTCTCTCTGTTCTCTTTTTAAATCTTCTATTCACATGAAATTTTCTTGGATGCTCAATACATCAAAAACAAAGTGTTGTTGTTCTAGTGGAACCAGACATGGGGGAGGCAGAATCTCATTCACTTCTAAATGAAGCACAATTTGAAAATGACTATTTTTAAGCATGTTATCAGCAAAATACTAAAGGGAACTAGAAAATTTATGGACAATTCTGGGGATATTTAAGAGACCTATTTTCCTAAAATGGAGACAAAAAACTTCAGTAGAGAACTGTCCAAGAAAATTGGAGAATGCAGCTTCTCTTTGAGGTAGAATAAGTGAAAGTGAGGAAGAGGGACGAGAATGGGAAGGAGAAGGACTTATTTATATAACATTGAGAATGCTTTTTGATGGGAAAAATAGGGCAGAAAAGGTTTTAGACAGCTTAGATTGGAAAGAGGAGTAAAGTATATTCAGAAAAATGATGTTTTAATTCTGGCTAATTAGTACTATGGCACTAAACAAGTCTTTTGAGTCTTGGTTTCTTCACCAAGAAAATGTAGACTTTGGGAAGGACAATCTGTAATGTCTCTATTATTTGGAACTCTCAAAAATATTAAATAATTAAAACACACAACAAAGGCAACTACAGAAAACCAACTCACCTCTCACCAACCCACCATCCCTTTACTGTAAATCAAGGCTTTGAAAACTTTTTCTGTAAATGGCTAGATAGTATATATTTTAGGCTCCCTTTGCTGGCCAGATATGGTTTATGCCACACAGTCTTATTTGTGTTTTATTTCATTCACAACCCTTTAAAGATGTAAGAAACATTTTTTTACATCAGAGATTCATCTAAAAACAACCAGGTCAAAGGCAGGATTTGACAGCCTCGTTTTGTTTTAAACTACCAAGCAAGAGTTCTTAGGAAACTGATAAAGAGGCATGAATTACAAGGCTGAAAGAACTACAGGAGTGCAATAAAAACTTGTGAAATGGAATCAAGGCAAAATGGCATAGAATGGAGTTGCATCTCTGAAGATATTTAGTTCTTCAGTACTTAAGTAAAGTGAAAATTGAAAATAGTAAAAAGTATCTTTGAGCTCTAGACTTCAATAATGGTGAAGAAAGACTCTCTGAAAATATGCTTTCACATAAATGTAGTAAAACTGGGAAAATGTTCAAAATCAGCTCTTTCAGAACTCCAGAAATTAACCAAAAGCTTGCAATAAAACAACCAAAGTCCTTATTCAAGAAAAATAGATAAATCTAAGCTAAGAATATGAAGGTGCTGGTGCTTTAGTTCATCTTATTTCCATTCTCCCTCTCCCCAGATCCAGGGTAGCTTTTAAAACTGATAACCTCGCCCCTACAGTTTCTGAAAAAGCTGCACCCTAGCAGTCACTGGATGTTGCAGAATGGGTTGGGAGCTCCCCAAAATGTCCCATATCCCTAGAATTGTCACATTTTGATCTGCCTGGAAACTCCCACTTGTAAGGCTCTTTTTTATTTGACCTTACTCTGAGCACACTCCCTGTGAACAGCCTTTTCAGGGAGCATTAATCAGCTGTAATTGTTTAAAATCACAGCTGCCTAAGGTAGGGGAACATTGGGGCAAATGAAGCTGCTTAAAACCTTAAAAGGAAAAGCTGCAGAATTAATGTCCATAGGGGACTTTGAAAGGCTCCAACATATTCCAAGTAATCTCTAAAGCCAGGCACATGTTCAGGACAGTGTGTATTCTCAAAAAAAGACCTGAAAAGCTCCTAATATTTCACCTCTGGTTAGCCTTGAGGCCCTGTGCAAGCAGCAATTGAAGGCTAAGACAAAGCTGTAAACTGCCTGACAGAGCATTGAAATTATGTCCCAGCACACACACAGAGCCCTCAGCAAAGGCTGGGAAACTTATTGGATCAAGGCATTCAAGGAAATCTAACAAAATTATCCTTCAAGCGTTAAGGGTAAATCAAGACAATTCCCAGGTAAACAAAGACAGATTATTCATTACTAACAAACATGTCCTATAAGAAATACTAAAGACAATCATTTGGGGAGAAATGAAAGGACAACAAATAGTAATTCAAATCTATATAAGAAATAAAGAGCATTGGTAAAAATTTATTTTTGTACTCTTTTTCTGTAACCCAATTCAAAAGACAACTGCATGAAACAGTAATTTCAAAAATGTGTTGGTGAGTTTATTATATATAATGATGTAATTTGTATGTCAGTAAGAGCACAGAGGGAGGGTGGAAAGGAACAGTATTATACTATAACAAAATCTGTATATGCAATTGAAATTAAGCTGATATTAATTCAAAGCAGATTGTATTAAGATGTTGATCATAATCTCCAGGGAAAACACTAAGAAAATAACTCAAAATAAAATTAGTAAAAATACAACAAGGGAATTAAAATAGTATACTGGAAATATACTCATTTAACACAAAAAGGGCAGAAATCAAG
>PVJD01010697.1:0-51646 GCA_004026545.1 Mormoops blainvillei
GCACGTGTTTCTCTCGAAACATGGTGCTTAGCTAAAAAAACTCCACATGTATTTCAGTGATGTCTGTACAGTGAGGCCATTCTAAGTTCAGGATCTCATGTTTTAGCTAAATTCAGCCCCAGTGGTGTGTGTGTTTGTGTATGGATGTGTGCATTCATATGTAGAGTGTGTGTTTTTATGTGTCTATGTGTGCACTTATATGTAGAGTGTTTATGTGTCTATTTATAGGTAGAGTGCATGCTTATGTATATGGCATGTATGTTAGTGTGCATCTATGTGTATTTATATGTTAAGTGTGTTTGTGTATTGAGTTTGTTCGTGTGTCTATGTGTGCATTTATATGTAGGGTATGTGTTTATGGGGCATGTGTGTGCATCTTTCAACACACCCATTGCACACTGTTGGCTCCAGGGGACACACACAGCTTGCTCAGCTGTGATGACTCAGGATTTTATGGAAGTTCTTTCCATTCCCATTAAATATACCATGTTGAAAGCCCAGTGTATTCTCTCAGCTGACAGAGGAGTTCTTTGTTCAACTGAGAAGGGAGAGCCCAGGCCCCTCGGAAGAAAGGCCTTCCCCCGCGGCTGAGTTGGCTAAGCATCGTGTGGACGTCAACCCTGCCAGCAGCCGACCAAGAACAGCACTGACGAGCTCCGAGGTCCGAGCTCCGCTGCACTGCTGAGAGAATTGCTGCTGAATTTACAAAGAAAGGGGCCCAGGGCTTATTTCTATGAAGCCGCCCCTCCCCACTCCACCCGCTCATAAAGCACTGAGCTGGGAGTCCGCCCTTCTCAGCCGCTCCTCTGGAACCCCAGACCTTTGGCCTCCAGCCCCCTCTCCATGGGATCAGCAAGGGGCTGAGGCTCTGAGGATGGTTCGCCCGTGTCAGCCAGCTCAGCGCCATGATGTGAAAACCGACGACAGCGACGTTCCCATGGTACTTGTGTGGCTGAGCCGAAGACAAGCAGCTGTTCGAGCAGGTCTGGTGTGCAGATCAATCCGTACATCTGCGATTAAGGACCTTTCCTAACCAAAGCACGGGGTGGCTGACCTCCCGAGAGATGAGGACTGAAGCTCTTTTCTCATTCGTTTGCTCGGTCAGGCTTCAGATCTCTCGTGCTCTCATTTCTCCAGGGAATATGCAGGAGCCGGTCAGATCAAGAGAATCAAAGACACTTTTAATTCGCATGCCTTCTGTCTGGGGAACAGTCCCAGTCGAGAGCACACTTGTTAGCCTTGGGGAGAAGGGAACAGAAGCTCCCTGGTTGGAGATGTCCCTGCTTTGGGCCCTAGTAACAGAAGATCAAAGCACAGCCCCTGGGGACAGCAGAGGTACCGCCCCTGGTTCTGGCTCAGAGAATGCCATGCAGAGGGGCTGGGGAGAGGGCAGGTCCTGACCTTGCAAGGGGAGAGGCTGTTATCAACCCCCGTGTGGTTCCATCTCACACACCTTCCCCTGCATCCACTCCGAGATGAATTCTCTGGGCAGCCAATTTCGAGGGACTTCGGGATTTCACTGTTTCTTTATAGTGTCTGTGTCTGCAGCCATCGGGGTCAAGGTGAAGCCTCAGCAATGGAACTGGACGGGTTTGAGTTCCGACGGAATGGCTGGCCTTGGGCAAGTGGCTATTTCTCCCCCTCTTCCTTCCTGCTTCTATGTTCTTATCTGTAAACTGTGGGTAATAAACATTTCATACTGAGCTGGGGCAGAGCCGGGTCAGCGGGAGCTCACAGCCCCTGGGCCACAGACCCAAATGCACAGAACTCTGAAAACTTCTAGTATTTTAATGTTCAGCAAACTTCTTATTTGGTGGCAAAAATGTGAACTGAATTGATTTGAAGCTGTTTGTGATTTTTCTTTATCCTAGTCAGTGAGGCTAGTTGTCCATTTTGTTGTAGATCCACATGTTTGATTTAGGGTACCATGCTAGATGCTGCTAGAAATGCTCAGTAATATAGAGTCAGTGATCCCAGTTGCTTTTTTTAAAAGTATGGCAAGGTACCCACAACATAAAATCGACCCTCTTAACCATTTTTAAGTATGTAGTTCAGCAGCATTATTTACTTTTATGTTGTGAATTCTTGCAAGACTAAAACTCTGTACCTGAAAAACAATTCCCTATTCACTCTCTCCCAACCAACCACCATTCTGCCCTCCAGGTTACTGTTATAATTGCAGAAATCCTGAGTTCTAACTCATTTGGCCCCCAGGGTTTTGAATAAGGGATGGTGGACCTTAATGAGGGAAGAGGCATGACCACCATTTGGCAGAGTCACCACTCTGCAAGACAGTCCTGAAAGGCCCAGTCCCCTCTGATCCCACAGGGATCTTTCCACGACAGCCCTCTGCTTCCCAGCCCCAGGCGTCCATCTGTAAAAGATTGTCAAACCCCGAGGGCGGGACCGCTGGACCCTGGCAGCAAGGGGAGAGTGGGGACTAGAATGCAGTGCTCAATATTCTCCTCTTCTTTTCTATCATTTCCTAATCACCTTTCTGTCAGGGAGCAGAGGGGCACACCCTTGAGCGTTTCGGTGCCAGTCCGTGTTGCGTGCCATAGGGCACATCTGCAGGGAGAAGGCGTTCAGACCCTCATGCAGGCTTAGCTTGGGGGGAAGAGGCTGAGGGCCCGACCTTTGAAGCTGTATGGTCCGTTTCGCAGAACTCCCCAGGCGCAGCGCCTCTCACCTTGTTACCCCAGCAGACTGCAACCTGGGGGCCGGCTCAGAGCCCTGTGCTCTGTAACTGGAATGAGTCGGGGGATTCTCTACACGTCGCTGACTGCATGGCAGCGGGAGGCCACTCAGGCTTATTGCTGGAAAATCTGACATTGTTGGAATGTCTTCCCCACACTGGTGATTTTGTGAACACCCTGGAGGGGACGGAGGGGTCGTTCTGCGTAGGAGGCTTGTGCTTTCTTGTCCCTGTTCTATAATCCCTAGGGACTAAAGTGGATGCTTCAAAAATTCAAAGCCCACACACTCAAAAATTCAGAGCATGGGGCCCTCTTATGGGTAACCCCTGATAAATAGAGAATAACCTTAGTGCTAGATCTTCCTTCTCCTTTTGGGTTTGATAAAATATGCCAAGAGATACATGCTTTCAAAGCAGACAGCATTAATTTGGATGTCTTCATTACCATCATTGCCGGTTTTTAAAAACTATAAGAATTACCTATTACCAGAGAAAACAACACTGAGCAGATAACTTCTGATGTTATCTGGTCCTGGGAAAGTCACACAAACGCTCAGTTTCCAAATGTCAACATGGAACTTTGCAATTCGGGGTGACCAGGTTTCCCGTGAGCTCTGGAAGAGCTTTTCTTTCCTCCGTGACATCATTGCCCCTTGGTGGCCTGTGCTAGACACGCGCCGACCTCTCAGCAGCTTGAAGCTAAGGGGCCTTTTCCTTTCTTGGCTGTTCTCGTTCTAGGAAGAACAAGAAAACAGGCGTGAGGTCAGGGGCACCGAGGGAGCGAGACCAGAATTAGTCTAGAATTCAGGCCACAGGCCAAGTTCAACCTGTTTGGTATAGCCTGAGAACTAAGAGTGGGTTCTACATCTTTAAACGGTTACCTTTAAAATGGTTCTGTAAGTACCTATAGACTGCCTTTGATTTTACCTCATACTCCACAAAGCTTAAAACACTTACTCTCTGGCCCTTTCATAAAAAGAGTTTGCTGACCTCTCAGCTCGGCCAGCGGTCCTCAGAGTGGGGTTCCCTGGCCGGCAGCATCAGTGTCAGCATCACCCGGGAACGTGTCAGAAATTCAAGTTCTCCCGCCCTGCCGCAGACAGACTGCGTCAGAAACTCTGGGAGCGGGACCCAGCGGCTGTGTTTTAACTGGCCCGTGGCGTGATTCCAGTGTAGGCTAATGTTTTGAGAACCCCTGATCTAGACTGTTAGTGCGGGCACTCACAGTTCATTCATTTATTCCTTAAAAAGAGAGGACCCGGTACAAATTACTTAGCCTCTTGGTGTCTGGGTTTCTTCCTCAGTAAGGGTTCTTGTGAGGATTAAAAGAGCTAAAGCACGTAGAACACGTTACAGTAAATGCTCAGTGCATGTTCTTATGATTTCAAATTTATTATGGTTATTAATTATTTTTTAAAAATGTGTATTAGGTCTCAGGTTAGTTAAAAATCAAGAGGACCTACCAGAGATCTGAGATTTTGTCAGGAATCATCAAGTTACCTTGCAGAAAGGTGGAAGTCAAACATGCTGGTCTAGAGATGGGGTGCCGGGGGCTACAGACCCCGCCAGGATGGCATGGGGCCTCCTCCGACCAGGCCCTGGGGGTCTTCTCCAGCTCCAGCCAGATACCCTCACTGACCTTTCTTCCAAGGAAGTGCCCTCCAGCCTCTCCCTGAGATTTCGGCACCAGGCCCCTTCCTCTCCTGCCTCTGGGGGCTTTTACCCTTTGAAACAATGTCCGGCTTCCACGCTGACGCCGCACGCGAGCACACACTTTCTTCAGGAGTCACTGTCGGAAACTGGGTTTAGAAAAGTCACTGTCAGGGCATTGGGTTGTTGTGAGGGATAAAAAAAAGATACATGTGTTCTTTTTTTTTTTCTTAAAGATTTTATTTATTTACTTTTAGAGCAGAGGAGGGGAGGGAGAGAGGGAGAGAAACATCAATGTGTGAGAGAAACATCGATTGGTTGCCTCTCGCATGCCCCCAGCTGGGACCTGGCCCACAACCCAGGCATGTGCCCTGACCCAGAACCAAACCAGTGATCTTGTTTGCAGGCCAGGTGCATGGTCCACTGAGCCACACCATCCAGGGCAAGCTACATGTGTTTTAGCACAGTGAATCGAATGGGTGATACATGTTAGCTGCTGTTGTTTTAATTTTTAAAATCTGTCATTGTTATTCAAAAATATATGGTGGCTAAGTGTCAGGATGGTTAAAGTCAGGAGAAACTGAGGTTTCTGGCAGATGCCACTGTTCCTGTCTTCTACTATAACTTCTGAGGGCTGTGGCCTCCCCCCTGACCCGGAAGCACTATGAGCAGTTCAGGCAGAGCCCCTGGGGTCCCTCTTTGCCCAGGGGGCAGGTTTCACCCCAGAGTCCCAGGAGAGGAAGTGAAGGCTATCACATCATTTGGAAACTTGCTTATTTCCAACTGCTAGCAGGAGAGGTGGGGAACATACGTTTTGGTTGTAGAGTAGAGGAGAGAAAGGAGGAAACCGGGAACTTTAGATTTCCTCTGGCGGCTTGGGCACTGCTCACTGGTCACCGCTCAGGTGCTGTGTCCCTTCCTGACTGCTCAGTCATCCTCCAGAAGCATCCTGATGCTAAGAGCTCAGCGGGAGTGGGAGCATGTGTTGCTGGGGGTGGGAGAGTCCAGGCTTTGATATATCACATGAGTCTGGGTGTGAATCTTGACACTGAATAGCTCTGTGACTGAAGACGAGTTTCTGAAACTCACTGAGCCTCATCGTCTTCATCTGTCAAAGGCATGGTCCTTGCTTGGGCAAGGTTCTATATGAATTGGAGAGGATGAAGGGCGCTCGATGGGGGCTAGTAGGCAGCCACTGTCTTGCTGATGAGTCTCCTTGGCTATGTGTGGCATGGTAGTTTATGAAATGACACTGATAACAATGCTGAGGAAACTCCAGTGCCCTTGGGTCCTTCCTGCCGACCACAAAGCCGGCAGGACTTGCACAAGGCATGGCTGTGTTGACATTCATTTGGAATGTAAGGACCCTGGGTGGCCCAGCCACTTTCTCTGGCTAAAGCCAGTTCATCCAAAGCTACCATTTGTTTGCATGAAAAAATTTTAGGTAACAGCTTTAATCAAATTGGATTTAAGTTTTTTTAATGAAAAGAAAAAATTAATATACATTATTTTTACTAGGAAAATCTAGAATAATGTATTTGAAGAAAATAGAAATTACTCATAATCATGTTACCAAAAATAACCACTATTTGTAGATATTTATTTTCTATAATGTAACATATATGACATGATAACATAATTTAATTTAATATTGGATAAAAACATGATACACTATAATATAAAATGAAACACAATTGGTATGTGCAAAGTTTTTCTACACAGCTTATGTTGTAACATTTTCCCCAGTTATTAAAACCTATTTCAAAACAGCTTTAAAGATTACCTAAAACTTCTCTGTTATATGAGTCAAACTTCCCTAGTTTAGATATTTAAAATTTTTTCAAAAATTTTGTTATAGTGTAACTCTGATTATTAGTCTTGTGTTGCAACTTTTGCCCATATTTTAAAATAATACCTTAGATTATATTTCTATAAATGAATTACTGGAAATATTTCCAAATATTTCCAAAAAGGCAATTTCTATTTCTAAAGCAACATATGAGTATCCACTTGTATTCTGAACAACACTGAGTAATGTATATTTTTAATCTTCCCTAGTTCTATGTGCAAAATAACTTTTCTTCATGAGTGCTCTATTATACCCTTGAAAATGAATATGCACGTTTTTAACTTAAGATTTTGAGTCATTTAAAATTCTCCCTCAAGAAGCACCTATCTATGATGTTCTTTTGTCTGTCTTAATTATTAACATTTTTCTTCAGAATTCATGAGAGAGTTTTATATATATAATACCTTTGTTATATTTGTGAAAAATACTTTTCCTGCTTTAAAACCTTTTAATATTTCTTGATGTCCAGATATTTTAGATTTTTAGTTTAGAAGTTTTTCTTTGCATTTTTTTCCATTCCTTTTATGCTTACCAAGTTCTTCCCCATTCCAGTATCAGATAAGTATTCACCTATTTTTTTTTTTCTTTCTGGTACTTTCTGCATGGCTTACCATTGGATTTTGAATGAGAAGAGAGATGGCCAGTATATGGCATGTACAGTGCAGTTTCTGGCTCCTGGGGTGTGGGCAGATAGCCCTAACCTGTCCCAGCGCCCATCCTGCTCCGTCTGGATGCAGCCCCGGGCTGTTCCTCAGTGCAACTGCGCTCTAGCCGTTAGCAGCCTGTCTGAGTTGCAACAGGAGATTTTATCTTTTTGCCATCTGTACTAAAGGCCAAATTCCCCGATAATAACAATGAGGCTGAATAGTTTTAAAATCCTATAAATATTCATGGAATAATTTATAGTTTTGTTCATAATAACACACCATCTAATAAGTTGCAATCTTAACGTTTCTTGGTTAAGGTCATGAGCCATCTGCAGGATTCTGGCATCTTTCTACTGGACAGCCTCTGCTAGGATGGAACATCTTACTCCTGTCACTGGATCTGCCCTTCTGACCGGTCGCAGTTCTGGGTCTGTCAGCATAGTCCTCAAGCAGGCGCTTGCTCATTCCTGCCTTACTGATCTCCCAGGACGTGACCCCTGAGTAGACAGTACCGGCCCCTCTTTAGGAGCTGGGCTTTATGCCCACCCCCCCTTGCTTTATTATCACTCGTACCTTTTCAAGGCATTAGGTAAGGGCCATGTCTGAGTATATTTGAGTGAAGTTCAGGGAGCTTCTATAGATACACCTGTTGCTTTTAATACTCTCTGTACTGTAGAGGAAGTAAAAGGATAGGTAGAGGGGAAACTGGAATTTAATTGATAATAATTAAAAATAAATTACCATTTATTGTATGCATGATATTGAGTTAAATACTCTGCAAACATCATGTATATAATTCTCACAATAACACTGTGAGGCTATTAAAAATACTATTCTTCTCTTCCTGTTTATAGATGAGAAAACTGAGGCAGGTCAGATATCTGCCAGCTAGCAAGTGTGGAACTGGGTTTTGTACCCAGGTCTGTCTGACTCCTGGGCTATTAACCATTAAGCTCAACCCTTGGAGCATCTCTGCTAAGGCAGAGACCTCTCCATTGCTGAAGATCTTCGGGAAAATAATTTAGGTTATCCTAAATGAGCAGAGTTAAAGGATCATGCAGAGAATTGCCCGTCTTTCATGGCCACGGTTGGGAATTTGTTAAGATGTATCAATGCAGCCTGTGGCACCAGACCAGGGTAGAATACGGTATGGAGTGGGGGCTCCCAGTGAGCAACCTTGCTGTCTGATGAGGTGGCAGATGACCTTTCGCCTTTTGACACTTGCTTCCTGTAGATCAGTGTTGGGAACCAGCCTTTGGAAGACCACTGATTGAGTTTAGTCTATTTACCTGTTCCTTAGAGAAATAATGAAATGATAGATTTTGATTCATCCCTTTACAGCTTAAGATAATGAACTAAAATTCTGTAAGAAAAATAAAAATAGGTGTTTCAGCTCTCTCTATTAACCATGTAAAGGAATAAGTATAAGAGTAGGAGGGAAGGAGACAAAAAAGACAGATTCTGTGGTCCTTCCCACCTCCCACCTCTCCATCCATGCCCAGCCACCCCTCCCTAAGAGAATTAGCTCTTACCAGACATACACACTCACAAATTGATTCTCAACCCTCTGACCCTGTTGCCTGAAACTAAGTGTTACAGATCTCACCACTGCCAGCGTCTCTTCCTTTCATTTGGAGGGAAACTTCGGGAGATTCTGCCACTTGCGAAGAAACAGGATCTGCCTGATCTGCTAGTTGCCGAAATCCCAGGTGTTCATTTAGGCAATGCCTCTGATTCTTCAGAGGACTTTAGAGCACGATCCCACTGGATCTCATCTCTATGTACCCGTGCACTCAGGGGGCTGCAAATTATTTTCCCATTAAACTCCTTTTATGATTGTGTAAGTTACGGCTGTATCAGAACATTTGGAAACTCCATACAACTGTGATGACTATAAAATATCACTGTCATTACGCTGAGCTAATCTGGACACCTCTTATTCTGTGCACATCAGTTTTCCTCCGCAAACACATGTATATGTGTGTGTATTTGTACATTCATATATATATATATATGTGTGTGTGTGTGTGTGTGTGTCCATGCACACACATATTTGTAATGAGATACTTTATAAAAGAGATTGTCATAACTGAGCTGTTGCATCACTTGTTCAACCATAGCTGGCATTCCTGGTTAGTCATTTGATTCTGGAAATCCTTTCTTTCTCTCCCAGTTCTAACTGGCCTTCCTTCCCTCTACTGACAATGCTGTCTGGGGTAGGTGGCCTTTTCCACCCTGGGTTGACAGCAGATTGTGTGGAAGAGCCTGTGTTAGCCTGGGGCCGGAAGCCCTGCTAGCAGGGACACTGTCCTCCTCTCAGTAAGAAGTGAGGCTTCAAGAACACATGGCTTGGGCAGGGATGTTCCAGGGATAGACCGTTCTCACCAACTGCCTCTGAGCGGACCGTGTCCTGAGCCTGTGAAGGCCACTGGGCAGAAGGCTTGGAGTGTAAAGGTCATAACCCTCTGGAGGGAAAGGGGCGGAATTAGGAAGTTGTGAGCATGGAACACCCATTCTGTCCCCCTCAGCCTATGGCTGAGCCTCACAGGCGGGGTCCCCCCACCACCAAGGGCCTGGATGTGCGCGTCTGGCTCACAGCAGGCAGTGCCCTGCGGGAAACTGGCCCTCTCCCAGGCCTTCCTCACAGCGCCCTTTTCACAGTGAGTGCTCGGCTCTGCTCCCACCCCCTTTCTTCTTTTTCAGCCTGTGTATTGGCAGCTGAAATGTATTATTTCAGTAAACATCCCCAGTGGAATAACTTCCTCCAGCCTCAGGGAGCCCGGCGGCACACAAAGAGACGGGGCCTCCTTCTGGGGGAGGTTGTCTGGGGGAGGACACTGGTTCCAGGGCTGCCCGGGGAGCAGGGCAGGATGTCCGAGACTCATTTAATGACCAGCTGAGCATTTCACGGATGCTCCAGGACCCTGAGCCAATTTTTGTTAAATATATTTGTCCTTTTCTTTAGAAAATATAAGGGATTGCGGTCTCTGTGTTTTTGCCCAATCTGCAGTGTGTTCCAAGTGCCCGCATGCTGACCGCTGAGGGTGGAGTGTGAACACAGCCGGCAGTGTGCCCTCGGGGTGCCCACCGTCCCATAGGAGGGCTGATATAGAAACAGATCGGTATTAAAAATAGAACCCAGTAGATATCAGAAATGGAATTAGCAACCTGAAGCAACAGAGGACAGAGGGAAAGATAAAACCCTCTGTAGGACTCAGGCCGTGAATGGATGGAAGGAGCAGCACCAGGCCCGCGGAACCCAGGAGAAAGGGTGTTGTGGGAACAAATGTACCAAGGCCTCAGGCACAGACACCTTGGCGTGTCTGGGGAATTGAAAGGTGGCTTGGTATGGCCAGGAAGACAATAAAGAGAATTCCCTTGGAGAGAGAACCAGAAGCCCTCTTGAATAAACCCCAAGCTAACACTCAAGTATCTGTAACAGTAGAAGACCTTGGAAAGTCTTGAAAATGGAAGTGCCTGAGAAACTGATACATCAGGACAACCTGTAAAGCTAAGGAAGGCTTCATTTGCCTTGGGTTAGCTCCCTGGGAAGGAGAGCGGCTGACCGTCAGAAAACTGCCCCTAACCTTCTGCCTCTGCAGAGGCGACCAGAAGGCTGTGAAATGCCTCCAAGGAAAACGGAGAAGAGGCACCAGCCTGAATGACCTGCTCTTGGATAACTGAGAGTCCGTTCGGAGAGGCAGGGACACGTGTGTGGACAGAGCATGCCCGCCCAGACCTCCAGGCGGGGCCCGACCCGGGCCCAGGTTCACAGGACCAGGGCAGCCCTGAGTCATGGCACCCAGCCCAGCCCTGTCTTCCTTTCCTTCTTGGAGGCCTTGTTTCCTCAGCAGATAACGTGGAAACACCCCTTCTTCAATGGAGGTGAGGGGAGAGAGGAATCTTTGCGGGAGCCTCTGTCAGGGCGTGTCGAGCTGACTTGACTAGAGCCGGGAGCTTCCCCTGGAGCCAGAAGGAGCCAGACAGCGACTGGTGAAGGTTCACGTCAAGGACGTGCTCCCCTTGACAGGGAGCTTTCTGGACGTGGCCTTTCGAAAGGGTGAATTCATGAGGCTTTGTAGCAGGAAGGCACTTCATAAAGTGCAAAGCACCAAATAGGCGTGAAAGATGGTTTTTAGTAAGGTACTACAGGCAAATCGATGATTCCTAGGTGGTGCACTGACCAGGGACTTGGAGCTCTGCCACTGAATTTCTTTTATTATTTATCAATTTTTTTTTTTTTGATGGGGGATCAGGGAGAGGGAAAGATCTATTTGTTGTTCTTGATTTGTTGTTCCACTCATTTATGCATTCATTTGTCGCTTCTTGTATGTGCCCAGACTGAGGATGGAACCCACAATATTGGTGTATTGAGACGGTGCTCTGCCCAACTAAGCTACCTGGCCAGGGCCTGAACTTCTTTAGAAGCCCACGTCTGCAGCCTTCTGCCCAGGCCTCTTCAAATAAGCCTCCCGTGGGAGAGAAATCGGTGTACTCACCAAGCGAAAGGTATTCCAGGTGTGCCCCCTAGACACTGCCCCTCCAAGTAGATTGCCGCCTTAAGCCTCTTGCAGATAGAACTTTTCTGGTGACTACTGTACACCGTGTCTGTTTGGCGGCCTTTGCTTAGGCTGTGTAGGGGAAGGCGACCTAGACCAGGACAAACAAGACCTGGGTTCTTCGCCTGGCCCTGGCACCAGCGAGCTGTGTGGTCTGGGGCAAGTGCCTTGGCCTCTTTGGGCTTCTGTTTTGTTTCTCTCTGTTAAATGAAAAAAACTAGGAGTGTATTTTCTAAGAGAGCAGTGGTCCTTGAACTTGAGCGTGCATTCGATTCCCCCGGTGGGCGGACTTGTTAAAACAGGGATCGCTGAGCGTCCCTCCCTTGAGTTTCTGGTTCAGTAGCTTTCGCGGGGAGCCCAGGACTTTCATTTCTAATGAGCTCCCGCGGAACGCGGCCGCTGCTGGCCCCTGGAGTCTGCTTTGAGAAGGGATCTTCCTAAGGTGTCTTCCGCCTGAGTCATGGCTGTGATTGCAAACCTCATAAAGTGAGACCTTCCTCACTGGCCTGTCTGGTAAGGTCATTATTCATGGTTGCAATTCTTGTGGCTTCTCCCTCAGGGCCTCTAAATGTTGCCCAGCTCCTGGTTCTGTTTCCTGGTCGATGTGATGTACCGTAATTTGCCCTGTATAGTGCACACAGTTTGACCAAATTTTTGAGGGAAAAATAAAGATGCGCATTATACATGGGTAGTTCTAATTCTGTATCTATATGAATGTTTTTAATTATTTTATTTATGCTTATGTGTTAAAAGTGTAACTCTAGAAAGAAATAACAATATCTGTATGCAAAATAATACCCTGGAATACAATAATTGGTTTTGTTTCTAAATATAAGTAAATGAAAATTTAATTAAAAAATTAAAATGAAAGATTATTTTCCCTGAAGGTTTGGGTCGAAAATGTGGGTGCGCACTATTCACGGGAGCACATTATACACGGCAAAATATAGTACTTTCAGATGCTTCATCTCAGCCCCCTTCCACCCTCTTCAAACTTGACAAGCGTATACACACAGAGTTTTCAGGATTTCAGGCAGTTTTGAGCGCTGGGAGGGCAGCCGAGTTTGCTAATGTAAGGGAGGCAGTTCTGGGTAATGCGGCATCTCACTCTTCTGGGCTGGGTGTGATGATAAGGCCCGGAGGGAGGGGCTGGCTCTTGTGCCAAACGTCTTTCCTTCAGTGTTTGGTCTTATATGATCAGATAAAGAGAAACTGTGTTTAGAGAGCTGGGCCACTGCACCGGGAGGAATTTGAAGTAGAATGTTAAAGCTAGTGGGATTTTTTAGAGATCATCCAGCTTGGTGGTATTTAAAAACCAGTGTTTCTGCAGATTGTGCACGGCTCAGAGCCCACCAGGAGCCCCTGTGGGGCGCGAACGGGTAGGCGGAGCAGGCGTGCGGGAGCAGGGACAGTGCAGCGGTATGGCGTGGGAGAGGCGGGGCAGGGCACTTTCATGACTTTCAGACCTGGAGTGGGTGATTTCAAGGCCCCTCTTGTACGGGAGGAAGTGGGTGGGACTGGGAAGAGTTTATGACATCGCTGCTTTGGATTGGTGGGCTCGGCAAGGCGAGCATCTTCAGGTGGATCATGATAAGCAAGCTGTTAGTCTTGATAGCGAAGCCGTTTACTTGAACCAGGACTGTATCCTCCAGGGAGAGGAATGTGCGGGACACACGGTTCGTGTGTCCTTACTTGGTCTCAGAATCGTTTAAAATGGGGACGGAAAAGTGTGGCTGTTTCCAGTGTTGCTTAGCGTAAAGAAATAAGGGGAAGGATGTCGGCTTCAGTTCTCAGGGATGGAGGGGAGTGCTTCACGGTGTGAGGTCTCCCTCCCTGCTCTCTCAGTCAACTAGCGCATCTCCACGTTTTTCAATTTTGGGGGGTCTCAACATCAGCTTTCACTGAAAGAAAGGGCTTTATGTTTTGAAAAGCGTTCAAAATCCAGAACTGTATTAAAAAAAATCCCTTTAGAAAAGAAAGCATGGAAGTCCAGAGAGATGGCGTGAGGCGGCTGGGCCACAGCACAGGAGAGCAGCAGGGGTTGGGGCGCAACTCACTCCAGCTCTACCTGTGCGGAGCCCCCGGGAGGGGCAGGAGATGGCGGGGCGAAATCCTTGTATCACACCCGAGGGTGAGGGAGCTTTCCTGTGTTGCCCTTTACCACCCGAAACACCTGGTCTCCAGAGTGCTGTGGAAGCAGAGCCGGAGGGGGGGCCGGAGCAGGTGAAAACGCACGTCACATCCACGCACAGACCACTGGCCCCACCCCGAGTGCAGTGGGGGGTCTGGGAAGCATAGGGGAGCCCACGAAACGCTCAGTGAGCACTGACTGCCTCTACCTCTGCCTTGCCCAGGACTTGGAGTGTACACGTGCTCCATCTTCGCTGTTTCTATCCCCCGGTTTCTGGAAGAGAAAACTCAAGGGCAGGAAGGATAAGGGACTTGGTTGTAAACTGACGTGGCCAGCCCTTGAACCCAGTGAGATTTAGGATTAGTGGCTCTCGTCTCCCACCCTGGGAGGGAAGGAACACAGAGGCCGGAGGAGGCCAAAGCCAGCCTGCCGGGAGGCGGGAGCCATCTGTGCTCCTGGGAGGCAGAGAGGCAGAAACGGGTGCACAAGGGGAAGCTGATGTGCAGGAGACGGAAAGACTGGTAAGATCTTAAGGACAAAAATAGCATTAAAAGCACAGATAAAACGTTGGCGACTAGGAAGAGATGGGATTATTTCCCTTTCTCTTACACAAAAGGAAGAATGTGAGAGTCCCTTCTAGGCTATAAGGATACGTGGAGTTCACCTTCCACATCCTGTACAGCAAACCTGAGATCGTGATGACAATGACAGGAAAAGGGGGAGGGCAGGCTTCTGCCCAAGTGGAGGGGATAGGAAAACAGCAAGATCTCTAGGTGACCCAAGTGAACATGGCAGGAGAGGCCGAGCTCCTGAGACCAGCCATCCGTCCTGACGTGGATGCTGGGATTCTGAGCTGCCTCTGCCCCTGCTTGTCACCGCTCTCCCTGGCTTTTCTCTGGCTTCCCCGACCTGCAGTCCCCCTCTCTTGCTCCTGCAGCTGCATGGTGGGCCCTTCCCTTTGCCCTGAACCCCGTGCTGCCAGTATACCCTCTGCTGCCTGCCTCTGTCTTACCCGCTTCCAGAGTCACTGCTGATGAATCCCCTTCCACCCCTGTGGCTTGTTGGTAGGGCAGTTGTCCCCTCTGTCCTCTTTTCATCCTTCTAGCTAATGACAGTCCTCATAGCTAAAATGCACTGAAAGCACTCAAGCTTATTTTGATATTTTGCCCAAAAATAATAAAAAACAAAACACTAGGCAGCTCCAGCCTTATTCAGAGAGGCAGCGAGGCTGTCTCCCTAAGCCCACTTCTACCCAGCGTGGAGACTTTACAAAGACCACTTACTCTCTCTGGGTTCCCTCGCTCGCTCTCACCTGTGAGATGTGGACAATCGCCGCTTCTGCCTCCTAGGTGCTTCTGAGCATCCCAATTGTGAGTGTATGTAAAACATTTAAAACAGCAGGAAGAATAATGTAACTGCTTACCATCGTCACGATCGGTACCAAACACACAGGTAACACAGTACAGGGTCAGTGGTGGTAATGGTGCTATTATTTACTTACGGTAAAGCTCTTTATCATTGCTTTGCTTCCTTTAAGAGCAGATAATTACTATGTGTTGTATTGATATTCTAGTTACCATAGCATCTCATTTGATTCAAACATAAGAATGTGTCTTACGAGTTTGATGGAATGTGGTTGTAGTGTAAGTAATATTGCAGTTTTATACTCTTGCCATGGGAAATGCTGTGACCAAAGGTGTGCTTTCTCTCCAGTTATAAGGGAAAGTTTTATTGAAGCTAGGATGAGGACGAAATTTTGCCACATTGCCATCAGAATGGAAAGTCTTCATGTAGTAATCCTTCTGCTTGTTTATGCAAAGAAATCTCAACCTCAGATCACCGTGAGCAGAAACCGTAGAATTTGGGATCCGTCCTTTGGAGTCTCAGAGGACTTGAAGGAAGGGCAGTGCAATGTAGTAAGACAATAGGCTTCACTCTCAGCAAAGGCTCTGCTTGAAAACAAACAGAGAGAAATGCAAGTGGTGCAGGGGGAGGCCATGGAATAGACCCGGGAGCTGAGATGAATGCAAACTCAGGGTGCAGAATTAAAATATTTACTCTGGCATTGACAAGATTGGCTGGGTTTGCTCTGCCATCTCAGCAATATCTTCTGTCCTGGCCACGTCTCTGTCACTACCAGACTTGCAACCTTTAAAATTCCAGCACTTAACATGTCATGGGTGGAAATCCTGACTTAGGGGAAAGGGGTCCTCTTATATCGGGAGATCATTTGCTCCAGCCCTCTGGGAGCCCCAGAGAAGGGGAGAGACAAGCACCCCTGTCCTGATTCATCCTGCCTCCTGGTCTGAACACCACACTCCAATTGACTGACTGGATGGTGGATTTTACTTTTTTATCCATTTAACTTTAAAAAGTTATGGAATACAAGTGCACATGTCAGAAATGCATAGTTGATAATTTTCACAAACGGAACACAGCTTTTTAACGAACACCTAGATCAAGAAATAGAACAGGAAGCACTTTTAATTGAATAGATTAATTTTGCCCTCCTGATACTTCATATAAATCGAGTAATTCAGTATACACACACACTTTTGTACCTGTAGTTTTTCCCTTCGCCATTACATCGATGAGATTCATCCATGATGTTGTTTGTGGCTGAAGATCATTCTTTGCTGTAGAGAATTCTGCGAATTCTCATCATATGAAAACTGCGGATGCACATTTGGTGGTTTCCACTTGGCCTGTATGACTAGTGTTGCTGTGAACATCCTCAAATATGTCTTTTAGTTAACACATGTGCACAGTTTGGAGGGATATATATGTGTGTATATTTTGATACACATACACACACCCCTTTCCAGACCCAGAAGTGGAACTGCTAGGTCATACAGTAGGCATATGTTCGGCTGTAGTTGATGCTTAACAGTTTTACAAAGTGATGGTGCCACTTTAGCCTATGGGGGGGTTCCATTTGCTGCCCACTCAACTTTTGTCCGCCTAGGTTCTAAGGCCGGATGACAGACTGCACTTGGAATACGCGGTGTAATCGGGAACACGCTGCAAACAGGCAGCTCAGCGTCCTTTTCAAAGCAGAACTGATATTATTGCTGCTCACCTCAGCTGCTCTCTGACTGATGAGATTTGTCTCTGGGCCATCAAGTCCCTGGGGACATAAACACAGATCGCATTCCCGGTCCCCATTTTCTTTTGGCCACTGAGAACCCTGTTGAGTATTTGTTGCTGATGGCTGCCAGCACAGGACCGCGTCTCCACGGCCTACTTATGACAAGGAGGGCGAAAGGACTTGGCGAGGCTACTCCTGCGTGGGGAAATATACTTACTGGGATTGAAAATAGAGCCGCCTTTTGGAACTGGCAATGATTTTAGGGGGTGGGAGCTATCGAGAGCCTATTGAAGACGCTTATACGTTGATGCCAGGAATCACTTTCATTCGCACCAAAGGATTCATCTTAACCCCCTTGTCCAATTCACAGTTTTAGAAGTATCTGGATGGCTTCCATTGTGGGTGTTCGTTTGGATGTTTTTACGGAGAGCGTATTTTCTTGTGAGATGTTTGGAAAACATTTCTAATAAAGATTTTGGATTTGCCATTGTCAGTGCAGGTGGATAAAATTATCATACAAATCAACCAACAAGTAACATTTAAATATTTAAATACGATATTGGATATAACTGAGTGCTTTGACTCTTCCCTTCCTCTCCCACTCCCCAAGTATTTCTCTTTGGCTTCTGTCTTTTGATAATTGTTTGGTAATTTTTTAAAAATTCAGTTTTGAGTAAAAGACTTAAAAAAAAATAGCATCCATCTACCACGGTGACTTCCCCACTTTTCAGAAAATGAGTAAAATCATTGCTCTCCATGTTGCCTTTTATTCCTAAATTATCTTGAGTGCCAGCAAGTGAAGATGACAAGCCAGTGGCTAGGAGTTGAGGAAGGTTTGTCCTATGGGTAAGCTCTTCAGCCAGAAGGGACTTTACGTGCTGCTTTGCACAGTTCAGCCCCTTAACGTTCTTAGAAGTTGGTGGTGCTGTGAAGTCAGCACACACGGTAGATACTTGTGGGAAGGCAGAGGCCACCTGACCATCTTATCGCTCCCTGGTTAGCAAAGCAACTTAGTCACTTAGGCAACTGTTTTGTAGTCAAATTTCTAGAAATGAAATTGCTAGGCCAAAGAGTAAAGCACATTTAGAAATTTTAGAGATACTGCCAAATTGTGGTCCAGAAAGGTTGTACCACTTTTCACTCAGTCCAGAGTGTACGAGAGTGTCTGTTTCTCTCATAACTGCTTTTAAAACCTGTTACAAAAGTATATTCCCCTTGGCTTCTTTTTGGAACCCACCTATCACAGCTACGCTTTGCATTTCTTTAGTTTGTATCTGTTTCTTCCCTGTAGCTCATATTTTGCACAATTTTACAGCTTACATATTTATCTATATCCTTCATCCACCCACCCAACCCATCTACCTTCCTACCTAAGAATTAAAACTCAAGTGAGTAGGAAGAATTATTAAGCTCTTATTTGTGGATTTTGACTTATGTGCAGTTTTAATTTCACCATAATTGATGAAATAGATGGATTGGGTAAGTTGAAGAATGCTTGTATAATGACAAGGATATCAGGATTAGGACCATTAAATTATTCAGTGACCACAGTCTTTTCCTTGCCACGGGATGTGTGGTGAGGGTGGAGTGTATTTCCGAGGGCAAACGAGGTGATTGAGAACCAAGTTGACTGTGTTTAAACATCTGCTCTGCCGCTTAGTGACTATGTAACCTCCAGTAAAGAACTTCTCTCACCTATAAAATGGGGGTAACAGTTATATTTATCTCATGAAATTATTGTGTAGATTAAGTGACTTAGTACATGCAAAGCATTTCTAACAGGGCCTGGCACAGGGCTATTATAATTAGTTCATTGCTCCCCCCGTTTCAATGCACTTACTATTCCAGTAAACAAGATGAAAAGTCTACTCGGAGCCCCTAGACAGGACTCGCTGAAATTCGGATGCACAGAGAGGCAGTCTACGTGAAGGACTGAGCTCCCTGCCTCAAAAAAATAGGCAAAATGGTGCTAAAAACGTAGCGAGGGAGGGGTACAGATTTTGTTTTTCTCTAGTTGAAAACGTTGCCTGCTTGAGCCTCAGACATTCACTGCTTCGGTGGACCTGCAGAAAACGAGTGTCTCCTTCTTCCTCTTCGTGGCCCACCCGGCACACCTTCAGCAAGGAACAGAGGCCCCCAAAGCCCCGCAACGCCAGCGCGTGGGACCACCAAGAACACCTCTCTCCTGCAACATGCACCAAAGAAGAACCAAAAAATAATGGAATTTCTCCCTTAATCTCTCTTTATATCCAACTTTCCCAACCATAAATCCACGGAGTTTCCTTAAATCCATGGTGGTATCAAAACTGTAACTGTATGCATGCCCTTACATTTTTCCCCTCCCCACACCCATAAAATAAGGAACCTTCTTTGGCAAGCTCGGTGACTGTCTCCCATCCTCTGAGCAGATTTTAGTCCTACTAGACCAGTTCTTTGGGAGCTTTTATACTGTAGAACCAGGAGGGAGGTGAAAGTGAGGAACACTCTGAAGCCCTTGAACCTGGGCCCGGGAGGACGTTTTCCAGTGAATTTTGGAGGGATGCGATGAGTTTAAGAGATGGATCCTAGTCACAATGATTCAGCATTACAAGTAAATTACTGGAGTTAACTTTAAATTCATTTTGTTAGTGGCCGACTATGTTCCTTTGTTTATATCAAAATACAATTCTTAGTGAATAAAAAAAGCACCGTTCTGATAAAAATTTTGGTGAGCGTGTGCCGGGTTTTAATTACTGCAGTCATGAAGGGACGGGCAGGATGACAATGCAGACTTACAGGAGGACAGGAGAAACTAGTAGGCCTAGGGCCAATAAGGAGAAACAAGAAAGAGCAGCCCTGCTGTAAAGAAGAAACTGCAAGAAGGTTGCTGAGTTGGATACACAACTGGCAGATTTCCCCCAAGGCAATAAAACTATAACCTTTGGTGTTATCTTGTGCAGCGGACAAAAAGCATTTGTAGCTTATAAATTTTCTACAAGCGAACATCTGTCTTTTCAAGTCTGTAAAACGCCTGGGCCCTTATCAACGGTAAAGAGTAAGTCAAACAGCTTTACATCTGGCGCCTAGAGGGGCCACTGAACCTTGGGTGGGCTTGTTAGACAACTCGCGGCATGATAACAGTTTACCCAGCTATCTTTTTGTTCTTCGAGTTTTGGAGAATTTTTCTTTCTTAAGAGTCCTTTGTATGGTCATCAGCAGTGCCCTAAGATTATTTTTGATCTTAAAAAAAAAATAAAAGGACTGGGGTCATTATGTTTTGTGTTCTTTGCCTGCTTCCTTTCCAGAGGAGCAACATGTATGACACAGATCATGTAACACGTCCTTGTACAGCCTGTAAACCTACCTGCAGCAGAAGCAGAACAACTATAGAAGCCAGAGAGTTAGCTTCGGTCTGGAGAATGTGTAAAGAATCTAGGATTTCATCTCAAAAACCTGTATTCTCAAGACCACTTCCCCAGATGTTTGTTTTAGTCCCTCTCATGTGCTTATTTATTCCAAAACAAGAGAAACAAAATTAAGAAATTCATCTCCATCCAGGTTTCACACTCAAATGCCTGAAACTGCATGTGGCTTCTTTTCTTCTCGAGGTCCCTCTAAATTGCTCACATTTCGAGACTACCAGGAAGTGGCCTTCCTTACTGCCTATAAGTCTGGAAGCTGGAAGCTACAGAATACATACACACCAATGTCCCAGCGTGGGTTGTACGCAGTAGGTCTACGTGTGTTGCTCAACTTTTTGTTACTTAATAGTGGGCTTGCCATACTGGATGAAATGGATGTAACTCAGGTATGACACTCCAGCAATGGCCTAAGTTTAGGAATTTATTTCTCTAGTTGTATCTCTGAAAATAAAAGAGGGTAGATTTTTAGTAAATCTATGCAAATCACTGTCTTGCATTGCAGAGGAAGGGGTCTCAGCAGAAACTTTGGAATTCTGAGCCATGACAACCAGCTGCCACTTCATAAGTGGATCATTCCAGTTTGTAGTCGCATGATTTTCCAAACTGAGGGTTAGTTTTTAGATGCCTATGTAAAAATATATTTTAGAAAACATTACCAATACTATATTAAAACAAAACAAAACAAAACACAGTTGATTGTTTTCCACAATTCATTCTTGCCCTGTTGGGTCTTGAACTAGCTGCCTGCTTTATGGCATTTTCTGCTTCCGGGCTCCCAGGGGCCCACTCAGTGCCCTGGGAGTCTGACCACTGCCCAAGCACTGGCAGCATGGGCTAGAGAGCCAGCAGCCTGGCCCTCGCCGTCTGAATAATTAAGGATACCTGGTGCAGTTGCTTCCACTGAGACCCTGAGGCCGTCCCTTCACAAAGCCCCGATTTCTGGCCTTGGCTTCCAGCAAAGGCTTCAGGTAAGTTGCGTGTGGGAGGAAGTCAGAAGCCTCCTGTGGATGACTGCCTGAGGGGGTATGGACCAGTAATAAAACAATGAATAAGGCCCTCTCCTGGTATATGATAATAACTTCAAAAGCACTTTATCATTGTTTTATTGTTGTTTTTCCGGAGGGGAGAATATATGATAGACAGCGAGGGCATTTAAGATCTCCAGGGCCTGCCCTGGCTAGTGTGGTTCAGTGGGTTGAGCCTCATCCCATCGACCGAAATGTCGTGGGTTTGATTCCCGGTCAGGGCACATGCCTGGGTTGCCCTGGTTGGGGGTATTTAATTCTGTTCTGACACTAACTACTCAGAGTCAGTATTAAGACTCCACAGATTTAAGGGTTTAGTTCCATAAGACAGCCCACCATTTCAGATGCCAGTCACAAGTATTGGGTCCCCAGGGTACCCACACTTCTGTCTGATTTGTCCACAAAGTCAGGGGTTCCTACATCCCCCTGACTCACAGGATCCATAATTTGCTACAATGGCTTACAAAACACAGGGAGACGTTTACGTACACGAATCAGTTTACTGTAAAGTATGTGATCAGGGACACAGATGAAGAGCTAGATGAAGATGCACACAGAGTGAGGTCTGGAAGGGCCCCGAGTGCAGGAGCTGCTGTCCCCTCGAAATGGGAGCGTGCCACCCTGGGACATGGATGTGTTCACCAACCCAGCAGCTCTGAATCCTGTAGTTTAGGGATTTCAATGGAGGCTTCATCACATAGGCTCCATAGATTACTAACTAAATCTTCAGCCCCTCTGCCCTCCCTGGAGGATGGGGGTGGGGCTGAAACTTCCAAGTTTCTAATCACAGCACAGTCTTTTTGTGAGTTGTCCTCATCCCAAAGCTGGGCAGTAGACCACCAAAAGTCTCCTCATTGGAAAAAAAGGTATTCCTATAACCCAGGACATTCCAAAGGATTTAAGAGCCCTATGAGAGATGCTTTTATAACCTGCTTCATTCGGGAGATCCGAAGAGTCTTTTTAGGAGCTCTGTGTCAGGAACCAGAGGCAGAGACCAAATGTATAGTTCATATTATGTCACAACTAGTCACACTAGAAATGTCACGCTTGTGCAAAAGAATGCTAGCGTCTCTTCATGATTTGGCCATTCTCCCTATGATCAGGGGAGCTCTTACAATAGTACTGACCTAGTTAACAAATACAGAACGTGCTGAACAAGCCTGGTCATTCTCAGCATCCCTCCTGCACAAGAGGGTTAAGGCATGGGTATCAACATCTGATGAAGAAGCCAGTTGTTGGCATGTTCACCAAATAGGAAGTTTTGTAATGTGATGTGATACTTAAAATTGCTTTGGCAATATATTTTTTTCTGAATTTAGGGTCTTGTCTTGATAAGAGCTATCAAAAGAGAGCAGATACTGTTTTTGAAACAGAAGCTTAAGTGCCCAACAACAAGGAATCGCTTTACTTCACTTTTATTTACAAGAACAATAACCCCGTGTCTAAAAATAAATATGTGAAAATAACGTGATTGTAGGGAACTTTAGCTCTTTCAGCACTCTGTCCTTTGTTTTCTGAAAATCAAGGCCACACAAAGTCAGCACAAAGCACAAAATTATTCTGGTGATTAGTCAAACCTTTGTTATCTGGACAAATTATGCAGAAAACAAAGGATAATGTTTATTGCCTCTTGTTAAGAGCAGACTGAATGCTCCAAGACTAATTTATCATTTTAATGGAGAGAAAACCACATTCTGATTTTGCATTAATGTAATATTTGGCAGTAAGAATATAGTGTTGTTTTTTAAATGAAAATTGAACCAGATCTGTCAAAATTTTAAACGAATTTCTTCTCTCGAACCCTTAGTTTGAAAATATATATTTATGGATGTATGTGTGTATTCCTCACTGGAGGATGTGTTTATTGATTTAGAGAGAGAGGAAGCAGAGGGAGGGAGAGAGAGGGAGAGAGTGTGAGAGAGAGAGAGAGGGACATTGATATGAGAGAGAAACATTGATTGGTTGCCTCCCACACATGCCCTGACTGAGGATCAAACCTGTAACCCAGGCATGTGCCCTGAATGGGAATCAGATCTGCAACCTTTTTGGTGTACAGGACAATGCTCCAACCAACTGAGCCACCCAACCGGGGCTTCTTTGAGACCTTTAAGTTTGCAGGTTTTATAAACGAAGGCAAATAAAATTGCCTTTTCTTCCAACCCTCTACATCCTGTTCCCATGAGGGTTTTGGCTTTTGCCATCATTTTCTTTTTTATTTTTTCCTCCAAATTCTGGCACAGCCAGATGTTTTATTGTAAGATAGAATTACTTCCTTTTTTCATTATTAAACAAAACTATATCCTATTATCTTATGCACATTTATAGGAAGCACTGTTGCTTTAGTGTAGTCTCAACCACTCATTTTATTTACAACTTTTAACTAAAGTAACCAATTTTTATTTCATACTGACAACGAAGAGGTAATCTTTCAGAGCCGTCTGTTACACAGAAGCACATTACAGGCCAGCAAAGTCCACGGACACAGATGACATGACCTACTGCAGGCACATGCATCTCGTTTACACACATGTACTGGAGCTCACAGCTTCAAGCCTGTAAACCAACCAACCAACTCCTGCCTGGAGAAAAAAAAAAAAGAATATTTGCAAGTCAGTGGACTCAGAAAGGATAATTACTCGACATTTTTTAAAGGGGCTTTCCCATCCTTCAGGCAGCGTATAAACAGCCATGGGGCATTCAGATACAAACAAGTGGTATTCCAGCCAAAGTTCACACCTATACCACTGGTCTCTACCTGGAGGACAGGTAATCCAATCAAGGGGAAGAGGCTCTCACACTGGAAAGGAATTCCTTGCCAGATTAGGGCAGATCTTTGAGATTCTTTTTCTGAATCATAATAACCAGAAAGACTGGGCCCTAACATTGCTTTTTTAGGTCTCAGAAATAGCTTAGCTTCTACTGACCCAAGTGGGTTTCTCTCGAATACACAGTCTGACTTGAAGAACGAATCGCATTTCCCTTCCATAATGGCTAGAGCTGGAGCCAAGTTTGTGGGGCAAACTTAGTGGGTAGAGACAGAGACAGTAATGGTTTTTAAACTGGTCTCCTTATTTTTTACTCATTTTAGCTTCATCCCTCGATTATTCTGTTTTCCTTGCTGTTTTCTCATTTTTCTGGCCATAGTGTCTATATTTGGGAGCCACAGGACCCCTCTGTGAAATAAAGCAGGCTCTCTTGTAAATCAGACTCCCATGTTGGGTCCATTTCCAAACCCCTGTTTGTGATAGCTCTTGTAGTTTGGAGGAACAAATGTGCTTAGAGTAAACCAGGAAAAATTGTAGCTTTAAGTCGGTGTTTTCAGAAAGCCCTTGTGGGAGCTAAGGAGGACGTTATTTTGCATGCCGCTGGTTTCCGTTTACTTGGTTCTGTGTTTTGCTTCCCTAAAGCTTGATTTCCTCAGCAATGAGCTCGCTGCACTCACTGCCACTGCCGCTGCTGACGGGACGCGTCTGCACACAATAGCTCTTGATAAATCAGCGTGCACTGGGGGGTGCATGTATAGCTCCCTGATTGGCCCTTTTGATCACACTGATTGATCCCTTTGTTGCCTTTCACGCTCTGAATCAAACTCTGAGGAGGATTCAGTGGGAAGCGTCTCTCGAGGATCAGAAACATCAATAGAGAGCCATAAGACCCCAGATGACAGGCCTTCCACGGTTACAAAACCAGCGTGGAATTTGGGGTATTTGACTAGTGTGTGTTTAAAGTCAAGATATGAATTCCTACCAAGTCCCCAAATGATTTGAAAATGAGGCCAAGCTACTTGGAGTCTTGCCAGACCCCCCTGTTCTGCTGTGGCCTGAATTGCTGTTGACCCAGCCAGCGGCCCAGGCAACATGCCGATCCTGAGACCAGATGTCGGGGTGAGTGAGCCAAGGTCCCAGCGCTCAGCGCGGGGAGGTCGTTGTGTTAGCTTATCTCATCTGGATCCATCTCTTTGTCCAAGAGGGAGCCAGTAGGCTCAAGGGGGGTGAGGTTTGGATTGAGAGGCCAGGCTGGCTCATCTTTGACAGTTTACTTCATGAACAGTCACAGTTTCTCACCTACTTTAGTGATCTTGGACTTAGCCTTGTCTTCCTTCTTTATGTTGTCAAACCTCGTCGACTCTCCCATGCCTGTGGCATCACCAAACCGACGGTAACTTGTTCACTGACATGCACCCTCAGCTGAATCCATGGGCCTTGGCCTTGCAGACTGACCCTGTCCCCACAACCCCCCGCAAGAGGCAGATCCACCGCAAAGAGGATTTTGTGACTTTCTTTTCAAAACCTGCTTTCCCTCCTCTCTGCAAGTGTTTTCACCCCCCAGCTTTTATCACCACCCTTTTGAAGCTCGCCGTGGAAAGACACTCAAAACCTCTCTCTCCCCTTGGGGTGGTCTCTGCATTGGGGGCTTGTGTTGAGACCTGCTCTCATCATCTAAAACCCTGATGCAGTAACTGACAATGAGTACTGTAGGTTTTCCAGCCAGTTTTTGCTTATTTGATCAATGATTAAGAGTAATCAATAACATTTATTAATTTTTACAGTGTGCCAACTACCGTTATGGGAGTTTTTGACACCAACTCATTTAATGCATATAATAATTCCACAAGATAAATTCCAATATGTTCCCAATTTACAAATGAAGAAACTGAGGCAGAGAGAAGTCAAGTAAACTACCCAAGTTCACTCCAGACTTACTAAGAAGTGGGGCTAACTGAGCTTTAAAACCGCACGTAGATATCACTCTGTACTCAGAACTAAGGTCAAGATCCTGATCTCTGTGCCATACGTGAAGTCAGGGCCACTGCACCATTGTGTTCTCTGCATTTAAGTAGTAACTGTGCCTTCACATTTGAAAAGATTCTACAATTCCAATGCCGTACGCATTTTCAGAGATGAGACTCAAAGAGCTGTGAGGGAGGCAATGGCGATACTCACTTAACGGTGTTCATTTTGCATTTTGCCTCTTGTGTGGGAGGACATTGCTTGTGCATCTGTTGACATAATTCTGTGTTTTCCGAGAGCGCAATGGCAGGGAGTGGCGCTTGGAGCACACGGCGTGTTTGGAAGGGCACCAGCGTGCGTTTGTGCAGCGTGGACCCCAGTCCTGGAGCCTGGCTGGGCCAGCTGCAGCTCCGCAAGGGCTTTAATTTAGAATTTCCTGAGCCACTTGTGGATCCAAAGTATTTCATGTGTTTCAGAATAATTGAAAAGGAAGTAGAAACAGTTAAGTCAGCTGTAAAAATTGAATGATATCTAGCAATGGAGCCAAGTCACCAAAGGTCGTTGTCCTGAGAGGAATCAGTAACAAAGGGCTTTGGAAAGTTCCCTGTTGATTTGGATGGGGAGAGTGGAGACGGGGGATGGAAGAGGGAGAGAGTTCAGGGTTCTGGAAATAAACTGTGTGGGGCCAGTGAGTTTCTCACCAGGCTGTGATTCGGGTGTAGGACATTGTCCGGGTCTTGAGCTGGGGATGAAGCTGGCTTAGGGGAGGAGCATGGTATTTGAAAATGGTGGAAGAGAAAATCTTTATTGGAACCTTCTGTGCAAGACAGGAGAGGCCAAGACGATCACGTCATTTCTGATGTGCTTCCGCGGCTGTCGTCTCTCAAGGCCGTGCACCTGCCGTATCTCTTCAGGGTAGTCTCTTATGCCATTTGCCCCCCATTTGCCATGTCCCCACCAATGTCTCTGCTAGTTCCTGGGACCCCTAAGCTGATTCCTGTTGTAGGAATTTCATACTTGCTGTCTTCACTGTCTGGAATGTTCTCCCTCTGTGTCTGCACATGTTTCTCATCATCTAAGTCTCAGCATACATGTCACACCCCCCCGAAGTGTTTTTTCCTGATCACCCTACTAAAATACCGTCTCCTCCTACACTCTGTCTGTCTCAGCAGCCTCTTTGGATCTCTCATAGTGCATATTCCGACCTCTCATTTTTGAAATTGCTTCAGTTGTCTCACTTGTTTCTGGTAAGGCTCTGCAAGTCGAGTCAAGCTCCATGAGGCCAGGGCCCCTGTCGGTACTGCTCACCGCTGTTTCTTCATCTTCTGGGACAGAGATTAGCTTGTAGTAGTTGCTTGATAAATGTTTGCTTGAAAGAGAGGGAGTGGGAGGGAGACTTGGTGGTTTGGGATTAGAAAAGGGAGGCACAGTGAGCCCCTGCAGTGGTTTGGGATGGGGTCCAACCCAAGGCCTCGTCTCCTTGACTCTGAGCTCCGATACCAGAACCTGGACTCGGGATCATTTGCACGTGAGACTCCCCAGCTTTGTGAGACGTTGGAGTGGAGACCTAGATGAAGGGGCAGAAAGTTGGTTTGACCGGCAATTAATAGGTTGATCAGGCCTTCAGGAGTTGCTTTTCTTTTATTTAGGTCTTTAAAAAGAAGTCTGAAGTAATATCAGTTCTTGATGTGAACACAGAACTTTCCATAATTGTTGTAGCCTTGGGTCACTATAACAGCCCTGGACAGTGACAGGGACCCATAATTTTAGTGCCATTTCGGAGAAAAGAAATTAGCTGCAGAGAGTTTAAGAGTCTTTCCAATGTCAAGTGGTTGGGGTTAGAGTAGAGGGCGCATGGCGTGTGTGCATTGCACTATTACATTTTTTTCAGACAGTTATTTGTTTTCCTTATTTTGAGATATTATTTTCATGACAGATTTAAATAAATACTCATAAATCCAAACTATTATAAATAAATTTTTTAAAAGGTGGGGAAGGGACAGCCTTTTGCATACAGTAAAATTCTAATTCATAAATGTAGATGGAAGGATGGAAATAGAAAATTGTTCTTTGTCAGAGCAATAATTGTTGCTGCTGAGAATCACCAGTGTTTGCTAACGTTAGTGGGTGAAAGTATGATGGAAAACAAGATATTTTCTTAGTTTCAAAGTATCTCCTCACAAAATACTTATTAATTACCAAGGGACAAATAGTAACTTTACAGTAGAGAAATCACCCTAATCAAGTGATAAAAGTTAGCTTCATCAATAATGAGATACATTGATATCATCTACCCCTTGATATGATGCACTGAAAAGGGCATGATTTCCTGTCTGTGGTATTTTTGCCCAAAATGCATACTCTAATTTAACCCTGAGGAAACTAGACAAGCCGCAGCTGAAGGTTATTATTGTCCAAAATAACTGGCCAAGTCTCTTCAAAAGTGTCATGGTCATGAAAGAAAAATGGAGAACCCGTGGCCAGATTTGAGAGCGCTAAGGAAGCATGACAGCCGAATGCAGCGTGGGGTTGTGTACTGGAACCTATAGTAGGTAAAGAACATTATTTGGGCCTTGACAGAATTTGATAAGGTCTGTAGATTACGTCACAGTTTTTTTTTGTGACGTCTAGGTAAGGTGTTAACATATGGGGAAGCCAGGGGAAGGTTTATGGTAACTTTTTACTAGTTTTGCAGGTGTTTTATATATCTGAAATTATTACAAAATGAAAAGTGAAAAATACAAAAAACAGATGCAGTCCCTGCCTTCAAAGTATTTACAATCCAGTGGTGGAGATTGACATTAATGGAAAAACACGCAAATGTAAAATTTCTAAATGTGGTAAGTGCTCCGAACAGGAGTTCAGAGTGGGATGGGGGCATGTTTATGGGGTACTTATCCTAGTTGGGGGGTGTGGGGGGGAGAAAGAGTATTCGAGCTAAGATCTGAAAGAAGACTAGCAGTCAATGAGATGAAGGAGGCAGAAAGAGCATTCCAGGCAGGACAGACAGCACATACAAAGGCCCTGTGGTGGGAAGGTGCCCGGCACATTCAAGAAATGAGAACAAGGCCAATGGAAATGGTATGTAGAGAACGAGGAGAGGAGGAAGGAGATGGGCCAGAGAATGAGGTAGGCAGTAGAAAAGACAGCTGGGGTGATTTCAAGAGGAGGGTATAGGGTTCTGGGAAGGAGGTAATACTGTTAATTTAGCATTTATTATGTACCAGGTGCTGTGCTAGACACAGCCCTGAAGTAAATGCTGTTGTTAGCATGCGTTTACAGATGGCAAACGTAAGTCGCGTGCCAACACCATCTAGCAGTGGTCACTCCAGCTCGTTGGTTCTGCTGAGCCAAGTTCTCCAGACCTCGAGAGTACCATGTGATGGTCCTTGCGCTGTTAGCCCTGCCTTTGCATTTGCTCAGCTGGCTCACCTGAAGCTCCTTGTACAGCAGACTCTTCATTATCCAGAACTATTAGCTGAAGAAGGGTTGGGGAGAATTCCACCTTCTGCATGACTTACAGCTTTCCCCACATGACTTCCTGTACCACCACGCATCCTCAGTGTTTAAAAACACAGAAGGTGACAGAAAGTATTCAACAGGAGAACTAGGATGGTCACAGGATTTCCTTCATGATTGAGAAGGCACACGTGGATCTTTAAACTCATGATCACTGTCAATGCCATGTAATGCTAGCAAAAAAAAAAAAAAAAAAGAATCCCCTTAGTGAAGCTGGACTGATTCTAGAGCAAATGCTGGACATTGCTTTCCAGGGATATCCAACCCGTGTCCTCCGAGCCACATGTGGCCCAGGATGGCTCTGAATATGGCCCAGCAGAAAATCCTAAATTTACATAAAACCTTTTTTTTGGCTCATCACTTTTCATCAGTGTTTGTGTATTTAATGTGTGGCCCAAGACAGCTCTTCTTCCAGTGTGACCCAGAGATGCCAAAAGGTTGGACACCTAATAAACTCTTGGTATCAATGCTTTCATCATTCGGCCAGTTCTTCTCTTTTGTAACAGAGCGTCTAAGAGGAAAATGCTGTCCCAGTTGTGAATTGGATTGAACTTTGTGCTTGTTAAGGTTCTGTGAACACAGTCATTTAGTGTTGTGTTAATAACATTTCTTCCATGGGATGAGCTATGGGAGACTTAAATCTGTCTGTTTTTAGCTTTCTGTGAATACCCAGAAAATCCATTTGATCCAGTGTGTGCACTACAGACATCCTTTAACAGCCGCCGTTGATGGTTGTCACTCTCCGTTAAGTTGACACTAACAGGAAACTGAAAAAGGAAAATGACAGGGATATTTGGGCTTTGTGGCTCCAGATTATACTCCATTTTTATCTCAAATGGCTCGAGGCAGACTGTGGGAAAGGTACTGTGCTGATGGTAATGTGGTTTATATCTTCAAATTTTATCTCCGCAAGTCAAGTTTCCAGTTGGCAAAGGACCTGGGTGACTAGTCTCTCCCCTGATTGCTCACCCCGAGTGTGGTTCTTTGGAAGGTCAAGGCTACGGGTTTGTTCCCCCACAAAGCACCTGGATGAACACCTTAATTTTAATTTAATTTTTTTGACCATATAAAGCATGCGGAAGGCTGCTGAGTAATTCTAGATTTTCAGGCTTGGATAACCTCTTGCCGATCCCGATGTCCCAGGGACCGTGCTGCGACAGTGGGTGGTTGTCAAGGAATTGTTCCTTGCGGGCTTCGGGGGAAGTTCACAGAAAGAAGTGAACACTGCTGTGTGTGGTCCATGACAGGCGTGGATGGAGCTCAATGGGCTCCGCCTAATCAACAGAGTAGCCAGGGAGCCCAAGGCCCAGCTCATAAGGAAGGAAGAAAGAACAGATTTTGGAATAAACCAGAAGAGGACGAGAGTTCTAAGGTTGCTGTTGGGAAGCGGAACCTGGACAAATTCCTTGAACTTACTCGGGTTTCCCCAGTTTCACCTGTACTCATGTGGATGTGTCTGTGTAATCAGTTCTGCTAGTTCTCATTAGAACTACATGTGTAGTTCTACCAATCCCATGTGTAGTTTCACGTATCCACCAACAGTCAGGATACTGGGTAGTCCTCTCCCCACAAGGACCCTCATGCTGCTCTTTTGTGACCACACCCACCTCCCTCCCGTACCCCCTCCTTCATTCCTGACCTCTGGCAACTGCTAATCTTATCTAAAATCTTCTAAAAATTTTTTCATTTCAAAGAGTTATGTAAATGGAACCACACAATGTGCCAGCTTTGGGGACTGGCTTTTTTTCCACTCAGAATAATTCCCTAAACAGTCATCTAAGGCAGTGGATTCCACCCAGTTTCATCTCCTGGCACACATTATTACTAAATCTCCGTGGCACCAAAATATATATTTTTCGCTGGTCTGACCAAAAAATAGGTATAATTTTGACTCATTCACACTGATGGCTCTTGTTGTGTTGGCTGTTGTCATTTTGTGTTTTGTTTGACAATCTAAGAGAAAGGAGGTCTGTGCCCCTGACTAAATAGTCAGGTGTCGCATGTTTGAAAAATGCCTGCAGTCACGGGCTGAAAATCGCTGTCCTAAGCCTGCCAAGCTCACTGCAACCTCTTAGAACTGACTACCGCTTGCGCTACGCTTCCTGGTGGTGGAAGTAGCACTTTGTTCTGCCGGGTTTTAAACAGGCATCTTTCAAGTTTCAAAGTAGTGCTTCCTAGTTACAGTATTTGGGGATTTTGAGAATGATTCTAATATTTTTCATGACTCTATAACCTCTCCTAGGTCTTGCCTTTTAAACTACGATCCTCATTTATTAAATGTTATTCATACTGAAACCTGTTGGCCACCTTAGAAATCTCCCGGTCCTTCCCTAGATCGTTCCCAGCTATTTTATACCTTTTGGAACTAGGATGTCCTGAACCACAGGGAGCTTTTCCAGCTTACAGGTTCTCCAGTTTTCTGTATGTTCACTGTGTGGGAGACGGTGTGGTATATATGGAAATGCATGATTTGGGGACCTAGAAGATTCTGGATCTTACACTGACTTTAAGTAACCAGCGACTCTGAGCATCAGTTTCCCCATTTGCAGAATGGAGATAGCAACATGCCCCTTGAACATTCAGGAGGATCTCAGCCCAGCATTTTAAAGCTGATACCCTGCCTTGCGCACAGTAGGCACTGAATAATTTAGAGGAGGAGACGGAGAAGAAAGAGAAAGGTCCCCATCTCGATGATATTACCTGTTAATAACGAGGGACCGAGTTAATGAAATAGGTAATGAGTACTTCAAAGAAGTACTTTTGAACCTCCCTGTGTGATTCAAATTTCAGTTATCTTGGTCATAATCATTTAAGTTGCTCGTTCTTCCATTTCAGTCATGTGTATAAGAACATTGCATTCATATGTTATCAATTACGGACAAAATGGGTGGCCTTGCACCTTGACAAGCGTAAGTGAGCAATAGTTGAGAGAGAGAGGGGGAGAGAGAATTAACTCACTGCCTTCTGTTGGATGTGTAGACAACCTGGGCACCCCCCAGAAGCTGGCTCTGCAGCGAGAGAAGTGGGAGAGGAGCACCTCGCCCAGCCGGAGCCTGTCCCGGCGCTCCATCAGCAAAGAGAGGTGGGTGGAGACGTTGGTGGTGGCTGACACGAAGATGGTTGAGTACCACGGCAGCGAGAACGTGGAGTCCTATATTCTCACCATCATGAACATGGTATGTCAGACTCTGTGCGGGGAGGGGCAGCTGGTGAACATGCTCCTCGCTCCCTAAATAAGAGAGACCTTTTGTTCCTAACCCTTTTAACATAGTTATGTGAATCTGTTCCCTAAGCGAATAAGGATGGAAATTCGGGACGTATTAGTCTTTCTCTTAAAAACGTGTGTTCTAGGAAAAGTTGCCATTTGTCAGTTACATTTCCTTCTAGGCATCTATCAAGTGACTCAGTCCTTTCAGCGTGACTTTATTTCGCTGCTTTACATTAGCGCACAAATGAGTAAACTGAGGCAAAAAGGACTAGAGCGTGATTTCCTCAAGGAAGTTAGAGCTAGGACTGGAATCGAGTTAATGACCCTGAATTTCAAGCTTCCCTTTTGCATTATTGATGTGTACTGCCCTCCCAGAGACAGTTAGTCCTGTGGAGATGGGGAAGATGTTTGCCTGGGTCACTGATACTAAAAGAGAGAAGGACCCAGGGTCAGGGAAAGGGCCAAAAAGAGGAGCGTCAGCAATCCCTCAAGCACAGAGCCAGTCGCTCACCTTGGACTGGGCCCGGGGCGTACCTCGCCTTTCTTTGCTCTCCAGCAAAACTTCTTGACCTACAGGATCACGTTTGTTTTCAGTGCATCACGGTGCTGTTTCCCCCCTCTGGCATTTATCTGTTGTCAGTTTATACGGGCTAATGGTGTTCCGTTCCTGACTCTAGGTCACCGGCTTGTTCCATAACCCAAGCATTGGCAACGCAATTCACATCGTTGTGGTTCGGCTCATCCTACTTGAAGAAGAAGAGGTAAGGAACAGTTTCCCTCCACTCTTTCAACCTGTATCTTTGCCCTCTACTTCCTTTCTTCAGGAAAACTCTTAATGGACAAGGAAGAGGGTACCAGAAAGGTGCTTAGAAGTGCCTTGAGAGGAAAATAGTATCTCAGGTTTATTTTCTTGGGAATTCAGTGATGCCAAATTTCTTACTGTGTCCTGCAGAGACTTTCAGGGTCCTTCTGGTCTTTCCTTATGTCATGCTTTGCCTTGCTTCCACCCTCACACCTGCTGGACTTAGGATAGGTTCAAGAACACACAAGCCTCGTGGCCTATGCACTTGAGGTTCCCAGCATCCGCAGCACCCCTTCCCTTGCTCTGCTCCTGGCTGGCACCTTCTCACCTCTCAGGCTCTGGGGCAGTGCTGCTGCTGCAGAGCGATCTCAGCGACCAACCTGCTCAAAGCTGCCCACTGACCATCCTCCATCACAGACTGCAGTTCACTTCCTTTCCCAATACCACTCTCACTGTTCATTAGCATTCCACGCATGTGTCTACTCCTCCCTTGCTCTTCTCAGCCACCAGCAGAACGTGAATTCCGTGCAGGCAGAAACTGTTTCGTTATGCTTGACTATAACCCTAGCCCTTAACACCTGTGCCTGGGACATGAATGAATGAATGAGCAAACCAACCAACCTGATGAAATGCCCTTATAAGCTACAGAGTTTAACCAGCTGCTGAAATATGCAAAGAAGAGCATCCTTCAGATCCACAGCATGGAGACACCTGAGGCCAAAATGCCCAAGACAAGGTTCCTTGTATTCTGGGCAGGAGAAGCCTCCACAAATCTTCAGTTAAATTTTAAAACAGTCATCTCAGAGGGTCTGAACCCATTGTTCTTCTTCCCCTTACCACCCACTTTCCTTAGTCATTCAAGACATACTCTGGGTGTCTTAGGATACTGATAGACCTGTTATTTCCCTTCCTGTGAACCCTTTGTTAAGAAAATTTATCCCAGACTTCTTTAGAAACCAGGAAAAACAGAAACTATGTATCTTTTCAATGTCTAACATGATCTATCTAACTCTAGGGGAATGTAACTCTGATTATTATTTACTATTGATGAGGGCCTAGACAAATAACGTTAGGTGTTTACATGCAGAAAATTAATAGGGTACAAATATTTTTTGTCCAGTAGAGATGAAAATGATTTGTGTCCAGCAGAGAAGAAAACTAGGGAGATTATGGTTTTATTGGTCTGTAAGACATTGACTAAATTTTATCGAACTGTGTAATTTATTTATTTTTTCTTTTTTTAATTAAAAAAATTATATTGTATCTTTTCCATTATTATTTAACCTCCTTATAATCCCCTTCCTCCTTGTAATCACCACACTGTTGTCCATACTCGTGAGTCCTTTTTCCTTTTTACTCAGTCCCTCCCCGCCGTCCCCAAACCCCTCCAGCAGTAGTTGTCATCCCGCTCTCTGAGTCTGTCTCTGTTTTGCTTGCTAGTTCAGTTTGTGCATTAGATTTTACATATGCGTGAAATTATTTGACACTTGTCTTTCTCTGACTGGCTTATTTCACTTAGAATGATGTTCTCAGGTCCATCAATGCTGTCGCAAAGGGTAAAATTTTCTTCTTTTTTACAGCCAAGTAGTATTCCCATGTGTAAATATCCCATAGTTGTTTTATCCACTTATCTACTGATGGACACTTGGGCTGCTTCCATACCTTGGCAATCATAAATAACACTGCAATGAGCAAAACGGTGCTTATGCTCTTTGCAATTAGTCTTTTGAGTTCCTTTGGATATATTCCCAGAAGTGGGTCAAAAGCCAGATCTATTTTTAATTTTTTGAGGTACCTCCATACTGCTTTCCACAGTGGCTGCACCAGTCTGCATTCCCACCAACAGGGCAAAAGGTCCCCTTTTCTCCACATCCTGACCAGCACTTGTTTGTTGATTTATTGATGACAGCCATTCTGACAGGTGGGAGGTGATATCTCATTGTGGTTTTTATTTGCATTTCTCTGATGATTAGCAACATTGTGCATCTTTTCATATGTCCATTGGCCATCTGTATGTCCTCTTTGGAGAAGTGTCTATTCAGGTCCTTTGCCCAGTTTTTAATTAGATTGTTTGTCTTTTTGCTGTTGAGTTTTATAAGTTCTTTATAGATTTTAGATATTAACCCCTGATCAGATGTATTGGTGACTATTTTGTCCCGTTCCATGGGGCGTCTTTTTATTTTGTTGATGTTTTCCTTTGCTGTGCAAAAACTTTTCAGTTTGATGTAGTTCCATTTGTTTATTTTTCCTTTTGTTTCCCTTGCCTGGGGAGATATATCGGATAAAATTGCTACGAGCAGTGACCGAGGTTTTACTGCCTCTGTTTTCATCTAGGATTTTTATAGTTTGGGGTCTAATATTTAACCTTTAACCCATTTTGAATTTAGCAATCTTATGCCAGCATTCTACTTTTCCCCACTGCCTATAATTGCATTAGTTCGGCGTATCTGCCTTTGAACCAACTTTGTCACCTTGCTTGTCTATTCATTCATGACTTAAATGCCTTGTTAACGTGATCACTATTTAACTGTATGAAGTTATATTTTTTAACTTTTTGAAAATTATACCTCGATGTATTGGAGGACAAATTTTCACTATTGTATAATGGTTGGGCATATATGCATGCTAAGCCACAGAATATGCAGAAAGATTTAGGGTTTTCAGACAAAAAAAAAAGGTTATTTTTTGGGGGGTGTGAGAAGCAAAAAACTTTACCCTCTGCCGCCCCACTGGTAGCACCAATAGGACATCAGAGTGAGGCTTCCATGCATGGATCAGGCCCCTTAGAAATCTGTAAGTCTTCATTCCCAGGAAACCAAATCTCCCACCAAAATCTTGCTGCAGTGGAATAATTGGGGAGAATTTGATTGGCACCTACCTCCCTGACTCCATCACAATGACATTGTTCTACTTCTTCCCATCCTCATTTACAAGTGCAAAGGGACACCAGTGATTTGCTACAGAAAAATCTATGACTTCCTTTCTCCCACTTGCCAGATCATCTTCCTCATTCAAGCTTTTGTAGAATCTCCAAGTCATAAAAGGTTCATAATTTGACGGTGGAAATGCTAGCTTATTGGAGAGTTGCAATTCACAATCCTCATTTTCCTCACTCCTAGAGAATAGTTCGAGCTATTCTTCACACCCTTGACTAATGAGAAGGCCCAGCAACAACAAACAACAACATACCTGAGAGGAAGTTCCTGTTTGTCAGTTAGTGCCATGTAAAAACCACTGTGGATTTTCGTCACATTCTGAGAATAAATTAGGGTAGTCTGGCATGATACTCAGTGCATCCTGGAGTCTTTCTCATAGACTAGGTGGTCATAGTTCAGATCCTTGGAAACTGAAGGACACAAAGCTGTGAGCTGGAAAGGCATGTCAAGTGTATTTGGACATCATGGGCCAAGAAATCAAAAAGTGGCTTCAGATATGAGTCAGCTTGCTTTCGTTTCTATCCAACCTCTATCCAGCCTTGAACCAAGCTCTCACTTGGGTTTTAGGACCCTAATCCTATCCTTGAGACATTACATTCTCCCTCAAGGACTTGGACTCAGACTTGGCCTCTAACCCTTTCCACTTTAGACCAGTTCCTCAGATGGCCTCCCTGCTCCCCTTTTGGGTGGGAGTTAGGGATAGGATTAGACTCTTCCCTCCAACTTTTCCTTCTTTAACTCTTGTGAGCAGTTGACATCCTGGAAAGTACAAGGTGCATAGTTAGCTCCACCACTTTCTAGCTGTATAACCTTTGGTAGGTAACTTGTCTGTACCTCCATATCTCCGTTTTATTATCCCTTTCATAAAATGCAGATAATAGCATCTACTTCCTGGACCTGCTGTGAGAATCAAATGTGCCAACCCATGTAATAGCATGGGCTAATAGTGTCTGTTAAGAGTTATTGGTTAGTATCATTTTTATGATTCCTATCATTGTCATCACCATCATTTAGGTCCCCTAACAGCCCCCGTAAGCTCATCACTATTATTAGCTCATTTCACAGATATGGAACCGGTGCCAAAGGCCTAAGGGATTAAGATTAGGGTCACTAGAGGTTGGAGACTTCTTTTAAGAACAGGACAGAGGCGATACTGGGATGGGAGTGAGCTGGATAAAGCCAGGTGGGCCCCAGGTGGCTGTGCCCTCCAGGGGTGAGACCAGACGGTGCCAGGCTGGCTTGCAGGGGCAGCAGTAGGGCTGACAGCAGGAAGGAGCGGAATGTTTTCACAGAGAATGTCCCTCTTGATCTTGGAGCGATTTAGTGCTGGGTGCACTTTTGTGACACTTTGGAGTTAAAAACCTCCTAACTTTGGAAATCCGGGCTGATGATTTCTCCTGCCCCCAGGGTGACTTGTGGGTCTGTGATAACCTATATAACCCCTGCTCTTTCAGGATACATGTCGATGATATTAGCAGAGAATTTGTAGGCTGGTTACTTTTTTAAAATCGAGTGTCTTTTCCTCTGACTGCCAGATGAGTTTTCCTTGAACACATGGAAAGTCGTCAGAGGAAGCATTTTACTGCTTCTCCTCTCCGCCCGTCCTCTCTGTGCCAGGAAACGAAGCCTGTCTAGGGGCACGGTCTGACTGTGCGTCGAATCAACAGCCGCTACCAGGACTTCTCCAAGAAATCAGGACAAGATTTTTTGTTTTCATTATAGAGAGAGCTTACAAAGAGACAGAACAACTTAAAACAAAAGCCATGCACTTGCAAAACCATTTTCTAATTCCCAGTTGGTCCTGTTTCTGTGAGCCGCTCTGGGCCAGCTCCCTGCCGTGGAAGGTCCCCGACTCACATGAATAGGAAAAGGGGAGTGGGAAGTGAATTGGACTCACTTGAGAAAATGAGGTGAGAAAAATATGACACAAGAACAAAGTGGGAAATTGATTTTTGTTTACAGAGGAAATGGGAAAAAATTAGTGTGGATGGGGTTTTGTTTGGACAGGCTCAAATAATGATGAGGATGCTGTATGGAAATTGTTGAGCACAAGCTCCCCCGTGTTCACCGTGGGCCCGCGCAGCCTCTCTGAGTGCTTGGGCCCCTTGTGCCTGCTTAGGCTGTGTGGCAGCCAGGCGCGGCCAGCTACCCTTCCCAAGGCCCCCGGGATCAAGTGCACTCAGGAAACGAAATGACTAAGTGTTTCTTGGACTTGACCTCTTAGGAGATTTGGAGATTTAGAGGCTGAGGGGACTGAAAAAAACATTGTGCACAAGTAAAACCTCCTGGAAGAGTCATGACCTTTAACAGAAACGCAGTCAGGTACCCTTCAAGACTGTGTCACTGAACTTGTATTGAATGCCCCGTATTGTAGAGGACAATTCTGTGCAGTGGCAGGGGACCCAGCTGCAAGTGATCAGCACCTCAGCTATTTGTGCAGCTGCTTTGTTTGTCAGAGGACCCAACGAAAGCAACCGGGAGACATCGCGGCTATTGTCTAGGTTAAAGGGGGGAGGAGAGGAGAGAAAGACACAGTGGGTGGAGGGAGCAGCTTGGAGAAGGCAAGGTGAAAATAGCGTGTGGTGTGGGCATGTGGGGTTGGGGGGCAGTGGTAATACAAGCAGTTTGAAGATTGCTGGAGCATAAACTGAAGCTGTAAAAGAATGGAGAGCTTCCTAGAGGCTAGACTTTGAAGGGCCTGGAACCCTGGATCGTGACATGGGCAGACTTTGATTTTGACTAGGTTGACCTGGCAACAGCAAGAAGGATGGAATTAAAGAGAACAAAGAAGAAATAAGGTGAACAGTTAAGAGATGCTGCAAGCATAAATCCAAGCATAAAATGATGAGGGTTTGAGCTGGGGTGGTTGGGAGTAAAGATGGAGAGAAGGTAAAAGGGAGCAGCCCGTGATGACAGATGGGGAAGCAGGAAATGGGGGGAGAGGAGGCCGCTAGGAGGGCACCGGTGTTTCCAGATTGGGCAGGTGGGGTGATGGGGGCTCCTGTAACTAAGCCGGAGGATGCAGGAAGAACAGCAGGTGAAGAGGTGGGGAAGCGATTTCAGGGATGCTGAGATGGCGGTACCTGTGGTAGCTTCCAGAAGGAGGTGTCTGCATCAGGAGATTTGACCACTGAATTTGAACCCTAGGAGAGATCTGGAATGAGATACGGATTTGAGAGTCAACAGCATACAGGTGATTTTCCAAAACAGGACAGTGATTGAGGATGAACTAAGCAATGAGCCCACAGAAGGGCAGGAGAAGAGCACATCAAGGGGCCTGAGAAGCCATCGGAGTGTCAGAGGGGGACGGAGAGTTGGGGGTCTCTGTCTGTGTTGGTCTGCTCAGCAAGGGTGGGAGTGCGCGGTGGAGGAGAACCAAGTGATAATGATACGCCTCCGTTGGTGAATCGCTAAGGCCTTCCAGTTACTCAAAGCAAAAGAAGTCCTAGTCCTAGACTAGTAGCTGCAAACCTAGGATGTAAGCCCCGCTCTGCCAAAACCCGCTGTGTGACTTGGTTAAGGTACTGCCCCTCTTGGGCCTGGATTGTCTCATCATTTAAATGAGAGGATTGGAGGCATAGTTTTTGAGGTCCTGCAGGGAAATGGACTGTTCCCAGTGCTGGAAAAACTAGAAGCAGAGTTTATGGTATGCTGCAACATCTGGGAAAGGGCTGTTTTCTTCTGCTGATGATATGTCCTTGCTGACACTGAATTTGGACTAGGAACGAGGATGAGTGGATGCTGCCCTCGTGTAGCTCCCTTCTACCTACCAACCAGGCCCCAGGAAAGATCCGACCTCTTTTCCGTCTCCATAACTTTGTCATTGCAATAATGTTACTAAGTGGAATCATACTGTGCACAACCTCTTGAGATATTTTCATTCGGCATAACTCCCTTGAGATCTGTGTAAATTATGCGTGTGAAGAGGATATTGACATGCACTTTTCCTTAAGCAGACACGCATGGGTTGGTAGGTAAGTTCTTCCAAACGATGAGTCCAACCAGTGGAGGAGAGGCTGTTCTGGTGAAGCCGGTCACCAGTTAGAACCACATCATCTAGGAGCCCGTGTTCTTGTTGTCATTGCTCAGTGTCTGAGCTGAGTGACTTTCAGCTAGTTCTTCACTTCTCTGAGGTTTAATTCCCTCTTATTATGTAATGAGCATAACAATGCTTTCCTTACAAATAATGCTGAGAAGGAGATGCAATTAAATGAGAGAATGTATGTGAAAGTCTCTGGCACATAGTAAATGATGAAGAAATGTTTCCTTCCTTCCTTTTCTTTTCCCTCCCTCCCCCCATCCCTTTTATTTCCTGCTCTTGTCTCCTTTTTGCTTCCTTCCTTTTCCCCTGCAGTCCTGCTGCATGCCACCTGGCCAGTGCCATATGGTGGGCGTGGGTCATTCATCCCAATAGGGCTGCTGTGCTAACTCCGGCTTGCCTGCCTGTGCCCAGCTAGGTCCCCGGAACTCCTCCTTCTTGTCCTCTGTGATCCATCATTTTGCTGGATGATGTCATCATGAGGATTTTTAATTAATGAAGTCTGTTTCTTCTATTTGAATTCATTATACTAAGCAGTTTGGTTAGTTTTATGAGGGATGAGCCAACTTTCTGTGTTTTCATGAAAGGAAGGTTGTCTGTGGTGGCGAATGAACATGGGCGGGAGGACCTGAAGTCTCTGAGGCATTGTTTGATTTGAGTGTGGACCTTAGCAAAAGACAGAGTAGTGGGGAAGCAAGGGCATAGTTTGATGTAGAGAGTGTGCTATGTCCCTGGGCTGAGCCCAGAGTAACAGGCTGAGGTTACAGTGGGCCAGTGGAGGTAGTCACTGCCCAGGTAGAATACATCCTGTACTGGGGACCGCCTATATAGAGACCCACCAAAAGGGAAAGGAGTTGCTCCTTTAGAAACTGAAATGAAACTGGAGTTCCCCTAGAGCTGATAGCCTGTTTTCTTTCTCCCTCATCTGACAAGCATTCACCTAGTTAATTTGGACCAAACCCTCTCCAGCCATCCTCATTAGCAACTATAGGCAGATGGATGCCATCTTCTACAGCATCCTAACTGCTGTCAGACCAGTGGTGCTACCTGGTTCTAATGGTCCTGGCCCTCTGCCCTTCACCCACAGTTGTCAAACTGAGCAGGTGGTTGGACAGGAGACCATCCAGTGCAACCTCAGCCTTGTAGGATACCTCCTGAAAGGAAGAAGCTTTTTGTTGCAAATCCATTCATTTTTGTATTAGAAATTTTTTAAAAAAGACTCTTTGGATTTGTCTTGCCTGTGCAAGCAGAGAGCCATGAGAATTATAAGTTCAAACAGCTGCTGGCCTTTGCTAATATACTTTTAGTTTTTTCTCCCAGAGTCACGTGTCCCAGGGATCGCTTTTGTCCTACAGTTCTCCCCTTCAGGTTCATGCAGTGGAAGTCATGAGAGTCCGAGTGTTTGGAGCAGGGGCTTAGCCCAGAGAAGTGCCTAACCGGGCCTCTGCTGCGTTCTTCCAGGTGCCGGAGGCACCAGGCCAGAGCTCATCTCACTTGGCTGCTTCTGGGGACCAAAGTGATGGGCGCTGACCACAGTAAACTCACCCCTGCCGATCAATCTCTTCCTCTTCTTTCTCCAGCAAGGATTGAAAATAGTTCACCATGCAGAGAAGACACTGTCCAGCTTCTGTAAGTGGCAGAAGAGCATCAATCCCAAGAGCGACCTCAACCCTGCCCATCACGATGTGGCCGTCCTTCTTACCAGGTACCCCCGAGCCCCCGGGAAGCCAGGGCCTGCCCCCAGGGAGGGCGGGCAGGTGGGAGGGTGGCCAGGTATCCAAACTCATGAAATTCCCCTCCTCTTTTCTGCCCTCGCTCATTTTTGAAGGGAGCTTCTATGATCTAAACAACTCCTGACTCCCGTGCCAGTGGGGGGAGTGTGCAAACTTGCTAAATGTGACCAAAGCCTCCCTGTTAATGGACTGTGTCTGCCGGCCAGATGCTGGCCTCTTTCCTGGCCCAGCGATGATGTCCTCTTTAAATATCGGCTTCTCTCCGCGGCCTTATAAACAACCGGGCAGCTTGTTTGCAGGTTCTCATTAAAGACTCCGGTTGCTTTTAACCATAGGAATTCCAACCCTTCTGTAATTTTTTTAAAAAATTTTAACAGTGTTCCTGAAGTTTAGAAACATTCAACCATGTCTGCAGAAATCAGTCCTCCTTGTAATTGATCTCTGACTGATGCTGAAGCCAGAAGGTGGGGAGCAGGCCCCCCCCGAATAGACAGAGTAGTTTGCTTTTACCTTTCTCCCTTTACCCTCATGACGATACCATTTTGTTTTGACTATTGATAGACCCTGAGGCCCTCATTAAAACCATCAGGACTCATAGCTGTGAAAACTAGCGAGCTTTTCTGAAACCGGCGCTCTTGGAAATCAACATTTGCTCATTGATTCAACATTTGTTGAGCACCTACTGTATACCAGATACTATTTTAATCTAGACAGATGACGTTCTTATATCAATGGGGGAAAGCAGATTCTCATGAGGTACTCTTGTGAAGATTCAGAGACATCCAGAAATCCGGGGATGTGTTATATGGCCTTTCATGCACTGGCAGACCGCGTCCCACCCCGCCCCGCCCCCGTATGTGTGTGTGAGTGTGTGTGTGTGTGTATGTGTGTGGTCCCTGCAGAGGACAGGCTGGCCCTGAACATGCTGGTCTGTCACCTGTCCCTTTGACAGGATAATACCAGTGCACAGAACACCTACAAGGATGATAATCAGCCCCCACCCTATCCAAACACCTGCCTTACCCTGACCAGAAACTCCAACCATCAGAATCACTCTTTTGAGTAAAAGTATCAAAACTTTGGTTGAATGCAAACATGTTCCAAAAGAAGTCTGTGGTACGAAACTGTCACATGAGGTCCATTCGAACCTGTGACACCTTGGGTTGCTCAGTAGCTCCCCTGGGAAATAGGTTAGCGAGGGTGTGGAGTGTAAGGATGGGAGCTCTGGGGATCCCACACTGGGGGACTGGGCAGACAGCCAGGAGAAGACTTCAGTGCAGGCAGGACCTGTCTAGTGGGAAGAACCCTGGGTTTCAGGACCAGCACTGGCTACCTGGAAGTTGTGTCTCAGTTATGTCACTTACCCAAAATCTCATCGCCATAACAGGTAAAGCTGGGACTTAAATCCAGGTAGTTTGACTGTAGTAGCCATGTTCTTAACTATTACCCAATAATAATACGAAGGATCTGCTCTCCTTTGTTCCTTATTATGTTAATTTTTCTTTCTTAAAACTGGCATCTTATTTCAAGCTATGATGAACCTCACCAGCTCCTAGAGAGTGGAGAGTATTTCAGTTTCTAAAGCAGGATTTCTCAGCTGCGGACCCCTTGAGTTGTTGGGTTGGATAATCCTTTGTTGTGAGGGTGTGTCCTGAGTCTAGTCGTATATTTAACAGCATCTCCGGCCTCTATCCATGAGATGCCAATAACCTTCTTCCAAGCTGTCACAACCAAAACTGTCTCCAGACATTACCCAGTGTCCCCTAGAATGGGGTGGGGAGAAAAATCACCCCCTCATGAGAACCTCTGGTCTGAAGACATAGGTAGAACGAGGAAGGGAGGGAGCTGTACGGCTGAGCTTGCCCCTGGAGGGCTGTTCTGAGAACCACTTTTACAGAGTTATCTGTAGAGTTGCACTCAGTAGAAGGTGGCTTTGGCTTGAACACACCCTGTGAAATGGGGCTGGTGGCTACATGCCAAGGCATGTTTTTTTTAAAAAAATATATATTTTATTCATTATGCTATCACAGTTGTCCCATTCTTTTTTCTCCCCTTTATCCTCCTCTGCCCAGTACCTCCATCCCCTCCAGCATTCCCTTCTCTTAGTTCATGTCCATGGGTCATATTATGTAAGTCCTTTGGCTTCTCCCTTGCCTATACTATTCTTAACTTCCCCTTGTCTATTTTGTGCCTACCAATTATGTTTCTTATTCCCTGTACCTTTTCCCCCATCTCCCCCCACCCCGCCACTGATAACCCTCCATGTGATCTCCATTTCTGTGATCCTGTTCCTGTTCTAGTCATTTGCTTAGTTTATTTTTGTTTTTGTTTCTTTAGTTCCAGCTGTTGATAGTTGTGAGTTTGTTGTCATTTTACTGTTCATAGTTTTGATCTTCTTTTTCTTAGATAAGTCCCTTTAACATTTCATTTAATAAGGGCTTGGTGATGATGAACTCAAGGCGTGTTTTCTCTTGTGATCTCGCCCGTGCATGGGGGAAGTAGGGCTAATGTCCGTTTGGCAGCTTGAGTTCCTTACCTACAGAAACCGTATCCCTACCATTGTTTTCTTCACCCCTTTTACCCTCGTTAGTGCTTTATCGAATGACCGTAACTTCCGGCACTGTCAGAATGAGAAGGTGGGTAGGTTAGCAGTGAGCACCCTTCATCTTTTCCTAGCAGCTCTGTGCTGACCTAGTAAAACTAGTAATAGTAAAAAATCGTAAAAATAGGTATAGTGAAAAAATGCCTCTTGCAGTAGGGGTGGAAAAATGTTTGGTTGGTCCTACCACAGACCTCGAAATTATTTAGAATGATTGGGCCATCTGACCCTACGCAGCCCTCCGGCAGGGAGCCACCCAGCAGCTGCCGCTGTTAATGGGGGCGGGGCTCTGCCCAGCAGTTGCTCAGTTGCAATCTATCCCGCTGTGCCAGCAGCTGCCTCCTGGAGAGCTGAGAGTGCACAGTGGTTTTCGAAGGCTGGGTTTTTCCCATGGCCTAGCAGACGCACAGGCAGACCGTGCGTTGCCAGAAATGGTGCCGCCCAAAACCTGTGGGCTGACGATCTGGAACCAACTAAAACTCGGACTTGGTTGGCATTGGTGTTCGTCACTCTTGACAGAGTTTTTCCTGAACTGAAGAAAACCAATGACCAGTGAATGACCCTTTCGAAATGCACGTCAGTGACTGAAGTGATCCCTGCCAGGATATGGGAGCACATTTTTGTATTTAAAAGTTGTAACTAGTATTTTGTGAGGTCCTGGAGTCTTTCCTTTCTTCTTTCAGGGTAGGAAAATGATGAGGTCCTGGTGAAAAGAGAAAAGATGTTTATCTCTCTTCTCTCTGTCCCTGTGTATGTTCATCTGCATGGTCATTCCCTCCCGTATGTTGTCAGGGTAGCAGAGCTGGAGGGGAAATCGATTTGATCTCTGGATGGATTTAAGGGACCAATTGCCGTTATCATGAGGGAGAAAGAGTTCCCCTGTGAATTTTTGGGCACAGAGTTCAGGAAAAAAATTATTTCACATTTGAAAAACTGCAGTTACTGCTTCCTGTCCATTCCCTGTTTAAAAGTTCAAATTAGCTTCAATTTCCAACCAAATCCTTCTCTTTTTGAGCAAATAATGTAACTTGGCTTCCTGAGAGCAAGCGCAAAAGCAACTCAAAATAAATCACATCATCCTAATTAGAAACACTGGGGAGCCATGAAATTCCGCCATAAAGTCCCCCATCCTTGAATGTTAGTGAGATTCAATAATCAAGTGGTGAGATCAGAATACTTTTAATGAATTCACAATTGCTTCCAATATTCCTAAGGACTTTAAAAAAAATTATTTTAATCCTGCTTTACAGACCCTACTGAGTGTGAATTAATACCCAGATTTTCCCAGGCAGGTGTTGGTGGGTGTTTCTTTGGCTCTCTGCCTGTTCCTACACACCTCTGTCCTCTGCTTTCAGAAAAGACATCTGTGCGGGAGTCAATCGCCCCTGCGAGACCCTGGGTCTGTCTCACCTCTCGGGAATGTGCCAACCTCACCGGAGCTGTAACATCAATGAAGACTCGGGCCTCCCTCTGGCTTTCACCATTGCCCATGAGCTCGGACACAGGTAAAAGGCCATGGAAACCGAGACCGCTCTGCCGTGTTCATGCGTCAGTGTCAGAGAGCAGAAGGGTTGGAGACCATCTTCCAGGGGGTCATCGGGTTGCACTGTGGCTTCAAATGCCACCCCCCCAACAAACCTCTACTTTCTCATCTGTCATGCTCGAATCATCACACACTTTGAAGATCCCAGTGTCTTCTCTGCCTTGACCTCTTGTGCCATTTCCATTACAGAGTCCCAGAGACCACAACGGCCTCTGAGTTAAAACAAGGTGGGCAGAAGCAAGGGGAGAAGCTTTAATTCAGCAGATTAACTAGTTCAGGAGTAACAATTCCTGGTCAGTTCTTGCGAAATAATACTAATATTAACATCATTAAAAAGTCACAAATCATCACATTTTGTGCCCTTCCTTTATGCCAGATGGTTTGCATTGTGTCACTGAATCATCTCAATGGCCTATGAAGTAGATACTATTGTTAGTCTCATTTTACTAATATGTGTAAAGGAGAACATTACAAAAATAAGATGTTGAAAACTGCTGTAAATCTGGCAAGACCATCGAACAAACACCAGTTAACAGAAGTCCAAGTTGTCCCCAAAATGTATCAGTTTGATTGATTGGACTCATTAAAAGCAGGTTTCAGAATGTTTGAGTGAAGAAATAATGAGGATTCCGGGTCCTCCAGGGATCAGAGGGCCCCGCGGAGGAGCGATCTTAGCTTCTCTGTAACTTAATTTGTCGGTCTATTTACAAACCACAGATTAGAGCGCATCGCCCTATTTAGAAGCTCAGGGTGGGGAGCCATGGAAATCACTCAGCTCTACCCCCTGCCCATCATGGGGCTGCCAGCCTGGGTCTCCTCCGTAGACAAGATCTGGAAAAGCAGTGGGATTGGGAAGAACCCTGGAGACTGGATTATTCCAGGCCTGGCCTCTCTGGCCTGGGCACGCACCCTCTTCCTCATGTCATATTGGAACTTTGCAAAATGCCCTTACCCAGAGTATAAAACTAGAGTATCGGCTTGGGCGTGGGGATGCATGAGTACTTATTCTGGCTTTTTGATCAACTAATATTAGGACCTTAGATAATTCCTTTCACCTCTTGGCATTTGTTTTCTTATCCGTGAACTGAGCAGGTTGAACTAGGCCGTTTCGTAGGTTCTGTGGTTTCTTTGATCCTCACCAAAAAGCCCTAGGAGATAAATATGGTATATTCTGGTTTCCTTGTTGTCACATGCTATTGAGTCAGCTTCAGCTCCCGGTGACTCTGTGAATGAGCAACGTGCACAGTGTCCTGTCCTTGACAAACAACCCTGCCCAGCTCCCATAGACTCAGGCCTATGGCTTCGTTTATGGAGTCAGTCCATCTCATATTTGGTTTTTCTCTTTTCCTGCTGCCATTTTTCCCCCAGCATTATTGTCTTTTCCAAACACCCCTGCCCTTCTCACAATGTTCCTAAAGGTCGGGCAGCTTCAGTCTTTGCCTTCTGCGATGCTTCAGGCTTAATTTTCTCCAGGACCCACTTGCTCACCTTTCTGGTGGACCAGGATATGTGTGGAGTTCTCCTCCAACACCGTATTTCCAGTGAATCTTTTTCCTACCAGCCTTCTTCACTGTTTAGCTCTCACATATGTACATAGTAGTTGGGAATTCGAGGATGGAGATGATTGTTAACCTTGATCTCCAATGGCAGATCTTTGCTCATGGCGACCTTTTCTAATTCTTACATAGCTGCCCTCCCAAGTTCCCTTAGTTGTCAAAAGTTCAGAGACAGGGGTTAAGTGACTTGCTTATAATTATATGACTGGGGACAGAACACTAGGTCTTGAAAAGCAGGTCCTAGTTGTTGACATACTGATAATAAAACTCGGAAAAATGGAAGTTATTCTCTTGTGCGAATACATAGGTGGTCTCAACCCTGGTATGTGGAGAGATGTGTCCCCAGCAGCCTCCAGTGCAGTCGGCTTGACCTGCCGGCCAAGCGGGGCCAGTGTAATTAGATCAAACTGAGACGTGATGGCTCAAGACCTTCCCAGCAGTGGTGTACTCAGCCTAAGGAACAGCTAAAAAGACCTGGTGTGATGAAAGACACTCTCAATTCCTCCCTACTCTGTTCAAAGAATAGATCCTTATATCCTTCAGTCTGACCTTGTGAAGAGACTCGGAGATAAGCTAAGCAAAATCATGTGCTATGGCCTGAGCGAGTACTTCACTTTTATTTTGAGAGGAAACTGTTCAAATATCCATTTGTGAGGGCCCTGGATTATCTCAGTCATCGGTAGCCAGGTGTCACACCACCCCGCTGGGCTCCTGAGCGAGGTACCGGGCATGAGGGCAGCATTCCGGGAGGCAGTTTAAAGGGCTGTCTGGACCTGGCACCCTCTCCTTTTAAATAATAAAAACATGATACAGGTGAATACTTAAAAGACACTATCCACCCCCTAGTCCACCCCCTACTTCAGGATGGGGGTTTATTTCATTTACAGAGCTTTGCTCATTTGCATACACAAAATGGATCTTAATAAATTAGAAAAGCTGATGTTCACACTTCCGTGGTTCTTGTTCTCTGTTGGTTCCACTCCACCATAAAAAAGAATAATACAAGGCAAGGAATCAACCCATTTCACCAACCAATACCCTGAAACCCAGGCAATCAACTTGCTATTTTATGTCTGCAGTTTGGTGAACCCACCTTAAAGAACTTTAAACACAAAGACAAAGTGAAGCAGGTAAATGCTGCAGCCCAGGAAGGTCTTCAGACTCGAGAGAGCTCCCTCCTCCATGCTGCCCCTCAGGGGCGACCACACCTGCTGGGAGGTAGCTTCCAGGAAACAAGGCGCCTGTCCCCATGGCCCCAGGTGCTGTCCCTGTCCTTCCGTTCTCATTGAACTGCTGTTCCCATGCGACATGAGTGCCCCGCCCATTTAGAGAAAGGAGACACTGTCCAGAGGGCCATTGGCCTAGCAGCATCTGATCAGAGGATCGGATGGGAGTGCAGAGGGTGAGAAAGCTGGAGGAGAAAATGCTTTAGTGAACGAAAAACTTCAGATGGACTAAAATGAGCTTTTGAGAAGCGGATACATTTTGAGTGTAGGTTTAAACCCACCCAGTAGCTAACCTCCATCCGTATGGCTTGTCGTACTGGAATGTTCAATGCTAGAAAAACCATTGTTTGTGTGCATTTTTAGAACCGTGTTTGCAGTGTAGGGTTTTTGCTAATTATGAAGCAGGTGAACTTGTGCAATACGTCATGAGCTGGGAAAGTCTGGATTTGCAACAGCCTGGGGAAGGCCTGCTTGGATAAAAGCTTTCTCTGAATCACTTTTTTTGTGGGTGGTAAGAGCTTCGTTGGTTAATTCTCTGACTCCTTTGTGGGTTTGCATTCATATATTGATAGACTGTGATCTGACTCTATGAGTAAGCCCATAACATCATAATGCATTTTAAAAAATACAAGAAAAATCTCTAAACCCAGTTGCTACTGTTAATGTCAGAGGATTAAATTTCACCGGCAGAATAAAAGGTCCTAATGTTCTCCATGCAGATTTGGAAATTTGGCCCGCAACCCTGGGTTGTAAGTGACCAGTAAGCAGAGCCCTGTGAGGAGAGTCTTGTGGGATCCCAGAAGGCATCTTGGGGTGCTCCTCTGAGGGCTAGGCTTATGAATAGACACTTCTGAGGTTGTTTCTTTCCCAGGCCCCCCATTGCCGTGGTGGACAGGTAAGCTCTCAGGGCCTCCAAGGCTGCTGCGCCACGTCAGCCCTGGCGGTGGGAGGCCAGAGAATGGACTGGGTGAGACGTGGATTAAAACACTGTAATAACAGTGCAAAGACCTGCAGAAGAGCTAGTTTTGCCCCTAAGCAGCTGTGTGACTTTTGACAAGTCTCAACCCTCTTCATCTAGGAAAGGAAAATAAGCTAGACAATGCTACAAATAGCAGTAAACATTTTCCTCCATTTATGAAGCACTTATTCTATGTCAGGCACCTGACTAAGTGGCTCTCAATCTTTAGTTCATTTAAATCGCATGCTACACGGTGATGACTCCCCCGTTTTCTAGGAGCAGAAAATCAGCCCATTTTAGTAACACGGATCATTAAGTGGCAGAGCCAGGGTCCCAGTCCAGACCGTCTGTCCTTGGAAAGCCGGCTCTTACCCGTTGAACTAGGAGGCCTCCCAGATGGGTGTGTCTGGAGGACTCTCAGTACGAGAAAGAAACCCAGCCCCTCAAAGCTTGTGGCCTTTGACAAAGTCTTCCATAGGCCTCCCCTTTCGTGCTCTCCCTTAAATTGTGCTGAAAAGGGAGAAGCGAGGTTTTGCTCGTTGGTGCTGTGGTTACCGCAGCAGAAGGAAGAAAACAGCCTATGGCAGCATTTGCACTCCTGACTCTCGACTCACAGAAAGCCGACTGGGAGGTTCTGCCGCACAGAAGTTTTTGAATTAGCCACGTGGCTTCCACGGGTGCACATTTGAAGCAGAGCTGGCGTAAAGTGTCCCCTGTGCTTCTTCAGTTGAAAATTAGCTATCCCTCTCCAACTTCAGTCCCCCTTAGTAAGCAGATGCCTTCTGTAGCCCTCTGTGGGTATTTTCTACTTGGAGACACCGTCTCCTTGATACTCTTGGGACTCTGTGCCTCCTGCAGCTTCGGCATCCAGCACGACGGGAAGGAAAACGACTGTGAGCCTGTGGGCAGGCACCCGTACATCATGTCACGCCAGCTCCAGTACAATCCCAGCCCGCTGACGTGGTCCAAGTGCAGCAAGGACTATATCACCCGCTTCCTGGAGTAAGTGACAGTGCGTCTCAGAGCAGCCCCATCTGGGTCTCCTGAAACCAGATGTCCCTGTGAGTTTGACGTGAGGCCTGAAAAAAGTTTCAGTTCCTTTCAAGTCACTATCAGGGCGGCGTCTGAAGGGTCCCACTATCAGGGGGGCACTTGACCCTGAAATCTAGGTGAGTTCCGCCCTCCAGCCACAGCCAGGGGAATATCGTGTCCCCTTGCTTGCTCCTGGCTCAAGGTGGCACCCTATGAGCTGAGTGTGCACTAAGTCCTTGGGGACTGGCAGGAACAACCAGGATATGTCACAAGGGGTCACCCAAACCCCACTGGGGATAAGTTGATGACTTTCTCATTTTACCACTGCTTGTATTTCCTAGATTGCTTCTGAACTAATAGAATGGGATGTGATTTGAGTTTCCTTTTAGAAACCACTGTGGACCTGGAGTGTTCTCTGCCTTGTAGAAATAAAGTTTTCTTGAAGGACAAAAAGTAAACGAGAGGGGTAGGAGTGTCTGTTGAATGAAAGACTAAAGATGAAGGAAATCATAAACATATGTGCTCATTTCTATTAACTCCTTTTCAGCCGAGGCTGGGGGTTCTGTCTTGATGACATGCCCCAAAAGAAAGGCTTGAAGTCCAAGGTCATTGCTCCTGGAGTGATCTATGACGTTCACCACCAATGCCAGCTGCAGTATGGCCCCAACGCTACCTTCTGCCAGGAAGTAGAAGTAAGTGTTGGGTATCTTGGCGCCTCTT
>PVJD01010698.1:0-51591 GCA_004026545.1 Mormoops blainvillei
GCGGCTGTAAATATTGTATGAGAGCCCCAATTGCCAGTGGGGGGCGATCGGGGAGGACCACTTCCTGTCCTGGGAGGAGTCGGGAAGGATGAGGAGGACAGGCCAGGCTGGGAGTGTGGGGAGCAGGACACAGGAGGCCCAGAGGCCTGAGGCCCATCACTTCCCATACAATAAGAGCGGCAACCCCTCCTGAGGGCGAGGCAGTGGGCTGACATTTGAGGCCAGGGTTGAAAATACAAATGGGCCTGGCTTGGGCTTCATGCATTATGCAGCCACCATAAATAATGAATGACTTGGAATTTCTTTTTAACCATTTGTTTACTGACTTCTGTCCCAGATGTTGAAAATACAATGGTCTTGCCCTGGCTGGCGTGGCTCAGTTGTCTGAGCACCAGACTGCAAACTGAGAGGTGACAGGTTCGATTGCCGGTCAGGGCAGGTACCTGGGTTGCAGGTTTGGTCCTGGTCGGGGTGCATGCGCGAGGCCACTGATCCATGCTTCTCTCTCACATTGATGTTTCTCTCTCTCTCTTTCCCCCTCTCTTTCCCGCTCTCTAAATTAAAGCAAACAAACAAACAAAAAAACAAAAACAAAAAAGAAAGAAAATGCAATGGTCTTACCCAGCCTGTCTCTATGGTTAAAAGACTGATTTAATTATAATCACCTCCAGACTGAGATGTTATTTTCTGCTGGAAGCAAGTGAGCAAGTTTCCAGCAGATCCGGCCAGCTTCTCCCAGAGGAAAGTTCTCACGGGCTCTCTTCACTTCCTGAAAGGCCTCAATCTGTGTAACAGACCACACACACCCTGCATTTTCCCAGGTAAAGACAGGTGAATGCGTCTGCCCATAAACTTTGTGGCTCCGGCCTCTGGGGAGAAAGGGGGAGCCAGCCAGCCTGTCCTCTGCCCGCATCTGTGGGTTCCGTGGCCCACGGGAGGGTGGTCACTGGGGGCCCTCTCAGACAGAGGCTGGTGGGGTGAAGCGTCCCCCTCCCCTGGAGAAACGTCTCTAGACCTGGGTTAGACAGAGGGATGGGGCATCTCCCAAAGGGTCCTAATAAAGACTTCAGGGTCCCAGAAAAAGTGTGCATGGGAATATGTTATTGGCAGAGTGACCTATGACCTTAGGTCCCTCTAAAAATAGTTAGGAGGCAATGACCTTCTGTCTCCGGAACTGAATTCTTGTGTGACTTTATATTCACACAGAAATCGATACATGAATGTTCATGGCAGCTTTATTTCTAATAGGCACAAGCTAGAAACTGCCAGCTGCCCTTTAAAGGGTGAATGGTAAACACAATGGCATGTCCATGTCGCCAAACACCTGTCACACCTGTCAGCAATAAAGAAACAAACTATTGGTCCACACAAACCCTGGGCAGATCTCCAGAGAGCTCTGTTGAGTGCGCAAAGCCAGCCCCGGGAGGATACATATGGTGGAGTCCATTTATGCAACATTCTCAGGATGGCTGAAGAACGAAGATGGAGAACAGGTTGGTGGTTGCAGGACAGTGGCGGGAGGGAGGGGGTGTGTTCACAAAAGAACACCTGGTGGTGTGAAACTACCCAGTGTCTTTTTTTTTTTTAATTGATTTTAGAAGGGGGAAGGAGAGAGAAACATCAATTTGTTGTTAGACTTATTGATGTACTCATTGGTTGCTTCTTGTGTGTGCCCTGACCGGGGATCTAACCCGCAAGCTTGGCCAGTCTGGACAACCCGGCCAGGGAACTGCCCAGTGTCTTGACTGCAGTGGTGGAACCACAAACCTACGCAGGTGACAAAGTGCATGAACTAAACACATACATACGAGCACAGGGGAAACAGGGGAATTTGAATGAGGTGGGTGGATTGCATGGGTCTATATTCTGATTGCCATGTTGGCCTGGCATTTTGCAAGATGTTACCATTGGGGAAAACTGGGTAACAGGTTCACTGGAACCTGGTTGGTGTGGCTCAGTGGGCTGGGCACCAGCCCACAGACTGAAAGGTGACTGGTTTGATTCCCAGTCAGGACACACACACAGGTTGCCGGCCCAGTCCCTGGTTGGGGACACGTGAGAGGCAGCCGATCGACATCTCTCTTGCTGCACATTGATGTTTCTCTCCCTCTCTTTCTCCCTCCCTTTACCTCTCTCTAAAAAAATAAATAAAATATTTTTTTTTTAAAAAGATTCACTGGATCTCTCTTACAACTGCATCTGAATCTGCAGTTACCTCAAAATAAAAGGTCTAACCTAAAAAATCAGGAATGATAGAACGCTGAGTGGAAAGGAAAGGCCACAAAACTTTATGCATATAATGATCGTCCTATATTAAGACGTCAAAATTTATATCCCTCTACTAAAGCCAAACAGTGGCCCAGCCCACAACCCTAACACATTCCCAAGAGAAATGGATGCATGTGACCTGACCGCCAGGAATCATGGGCAGGGCTCACAGCCAGGCCTCGGGGACAAACCAGATGTCAATAGTAGAGCTAATCGACTGTGTTATGCTCAGCCAAGCAAATCCTTAACGTAGCAATTAAAATGCATAGTCTTGCGCTCTGCCCGATGTCCATGAATCAACCTCCCTGATAAGATGCCAGCCACGGCCAGCACTGCAGGGCACTGCCACGCATCCCACACCACGCAGCGTGCCCTCCTATTGCCCCGGGCAGGGGGTTATTGCCCTCCCATTTTGCAGGTGAGGAAACAGCACAGAGAGTTTACGTCACTTGAGCAGGACCTCACACTATTAGCAGAGCTGCATTTGAACACAAGCAGCCAGAGTCCAGGTGGTGAGTGCCCTGAGGACGGGGACGTCGGGGGAGGGGGCGAGGAGGCCCGGACACTCAGGTGTTCCCGAGTGCCCTTACCCTTCAGGTACTGCCGTAGGCCCTCGTACAGTCAGGGCGGCCCAGGGACATCCGACCTGTGCAGTGAGCATGGACCCAAGCCTTAATTTAAGGCTCTGCTGTCACCGTGTTGAAGTTCTTAACAGTGTTTGAACAAGGGTCCCCACCTTTTATTTCACAAATGACACCTCCAGTCCTGAATGCAGCAATGAAGCAAAGACTCCAAACTTCTCCTCTCCACGGGACTACAGTCTCGCGGAGGCCGTGGCCCCAGGCCAGGAGAAGAGGGAAGGGAAGGGCCACCCACGGCTCTTGCTGGGAGGGCGGGGACAGGGCCTGGCTGTCCTCTAACGCAGGAGAGACGTAACTCAGTTCTTTTTACAGTTTCGTTCCTGGGACGATCTACTGACCCCAGCAGCATTCTGCTTACAAAATTGAACTGAAGCCCAAAGGGCATCTGTAGCATCTTCCTCGATCTGGGAGCTGCACTAGAGTCCCGTAAATCACCGACGAGCAGAGAAAGGAGGGGCGCCCAGCACTGTTCTGGCCGTGCAGCCTGCCGGCGCCCCCAGCTGGAGGGCAGGAGTGGAGAAAGCAGTACCCCCGAAGCCACGTGGGTGCCAGCGCAGGGCTGGCTGAGGGCTCTGGCCCTCCCCAGAGTGGTGCGGGGGAGGGACTGGCTCCCTGATTTAGGGCGAGAACCTGCAACTTGTCCAGGGTCCCGTGGCGAGTGAGGGCTGGGGGCAGCATCCAACCCTGCTTCGTCGGGCCCCAAAACCCAGGTCTTATGAACTTGCCTCGTCCTTTCTCTCAATACATTGGTGCTAAGGTACAGTCTAACCCCCCACAGGAGCCACCTTGCCCCTCGCCTTCGGGCCTTGGCGGATGGGGGTGCTCAGCCTCGGGCAGCAGCATCCCTGTCCCGCCGCCCCCACTCTGTCCACCAGATTTTCTTCCCTAACCCTTCAGCTACCACTGAAGCAGAACTTTCCAGAGTCCACGCAGACCCCAGCCGGGGTCGGGGTGGGACCCTCACAGCTCCCTGTGCCTGCTTTCCGGGGAACTCCACAGGCCAGGGTTTCTGTTTTGCTTGCCCCTGAGACCCTGGGTCCAGACGGTGCCTGACACAGAGCTGACCCTCAGTACTTTGAATGAGAAAAGCGGCTCGAGTGCTGCGGGCCCTGGGGAGGCGCCCAGGGCCGCTCCAGCCTCCGCCCGCTGGCCTGCTCTGTCCGGACCCGGTGCCCAGGACAGCTCCTCCGTGGCTTCCAATAGCGCCTTCACTCACAACGTTTACGGGTCACGTTCCGAGAGCCTGGGCGCTGGCCAGGTGCACTTCACGGGCAGGCCCCTCTTTGTGGTGACAAGGGAGACTTGGGGGCTGCGCTGGAAGCAGGGCCAGGAGGCCTGATACCTGTCAGGAAGGGCAGGCTGGGCAGACAGACCAAGGCCTCACCCGGAGTCTGAGCTGCCTGACAGCCTGCGTCCTCCCCGCCCTTTCGTGCCCCCTCCTTGTGGTTGCCTTAAGATCCACAGAGTTGTTTTCTCTCTTTTCCTGAGCTCTCTGTGCTCATGTAACGCCCTTGACAGCCCTGGGGGTTCTAGGACCAAGGTCACCTGGGGGGGAGCTCGGTCAGGCTACAAGCAAGGAGCAGAGGGAGCTGGGGCTTGATACCAGGCGGACTCGCTGCCTGGGGCCCGTGTGGACCCCAGCGCCTATAACGAGAGGCTCCCATGTCTGCTCAGGGCAGCGGGTGCTCTCATTAATTGGCCTCTTTCAGCTGACGAGGCCTGGGCCCCACATCCCGAAGCAGCTAGTGGCCCGAGGTGCTGGTTTTCAGAACAGCCTTCCTTCCGGCCTCTGGTGCCCAATCAGGCGCTCATCTCACGGGCTCGCAGGGGGCCGCGGCTGGGAGGGGGGTACAGGCCCAAGTCCCAGCTCTCTCTGCTGCTGGGGGCAATGGGAGCCTCAGAGCCCCTCGCAGCAGGGAGGCGGGTGGCAGGCGGGGGGTGGTGAGCAGGGAGGGAAGAGAGACCCAAGCTTTAAATGATCCCCCTCACAGTCTGTCCCCATTTCAGGCCCAAATTGACTGCAGCTACCAAGGGTAGCTGAGCTAATCAGTAAGCCAGACATCTCCTTGGCATCATTCCTCCCTCTCTCTGTCTCTGTCTCTGTCTCTCTCTCTCACACACACACCAGACAGGAAAACGAGGCTGAACACAGCCCATCCCCACGGCGGCTGGGGGTTGCCTGGCTCTCTCTCCACCAAGATCAAAGCCGGCAAAGGGGTTATTCGGCAAACTGGCCAAGTGACCCCTTCCTGGGAGTGAGGACATTGGTTTCCATGATAAGCAAGCCAACCCTTGAATCATGACATATTTATGTCCTATGTCTCCAGCCACCTACTCAGGCTCAAAGACAAATTCCAGGTTCCAACCACGGAGGAAATGTGACCGTTAATTGGGAAAACTGCAAATGGGCGACTCTGGAAACTGGGAGGTCTGACAAGGGATCCTGGCAGGTGCAGGAGTCTGGGGGTCTCCTGGGCAACCCCGAGAGCCGGGAAGCCTGTAGGGAAAGGCAGCCCACCCCCCACTTCCCGCCTGAAGGTCCACCCGGGCCCGGGCCTCCAGGCGTGTGCTGAGCTGGCCTCGGCGCGGCTCCTTGTCTCCGAGTAGGCACGAGCTGGGCAGGTGGCCCGCAGGCCAGGGTCGGCCCCGGTCTCGCTCCCTTGGGACCACAGCCTGGGGCCCACCCAACCTGTGTCAGCTGGCTGGCAGCCCGGGCCTCTCGAGCTGGGAAAACCTGGCTCAAATCTTCTTCTCCCGCTTCAGAGCTCCAAGGCTCCTTCAGGCCCCAGGAGCCACATCCCCCTGGTGGCCTCGGCCCCCAGGCTGCTGCGGCCAGCCCTCAGGAATCCAGGCGTGAAACTCGGTCCTCCTTCAGGTTCAGAGAACTTGAGCTTGGCGTTCACTTACACACAGGTTCCGGGCGTCGAGGGGACTCTGCAGGAGGCCAGGCCAGCGAGCCCCAAGCAGCAGCAGACCCGCCAGCTTCGTCACCCTCTGCCAGGAGCACCTTGGCCTCCAGGCCACCTGCCTGGGCCCGGCCCACCCCCAACACACTGGCCTTTTCATCGCGTACTGTCCTTTCTCTGTCGAGCTGGGACCAGAGACACTCGGGTCTCCACAGCACACAGCGGGGCGTGTTTGGAAGCAAAGACAGTCCCCTTCTTAAGAACAACTTTGGACCCCGTAGTCAATATACTAGCTCTTTCTTTTTGTTGCATATCTCTAATTAGACTTAAAAGCAGTGCTTCGGCTTCAGAACGTATGAAGAGAAGCCAGTAACGAGGCTCCAGAGGCTGACTCCTGGCTGGTGAATGAACGGCGGGCCTGTGCCGAGCGCCTGCTCCATGCTGGGCTCGGTGCCGGTGCTGGAGTCCTTGCTGGAGGGGCCACGTGCTGCTGGATGTGTTGGCCCCGGGGGTAAGTCTGGACTGAAGGTGGAGGAGTAAGCGGGTGGCCGGGTGGGTAGCAGGACGGGCTGAATAAACACGGCAGGGCGGGGGGAGAGGGCGGGTCTAGAAGGTGGAAGGCAGATCAACAACCTTTATAGCTGTTTGAAGGGAGAGGCAGGGGAGAGTGGCGTGGGGACCAGGACCCACTCAGACCCTCACAGTTGGCATGAAAAGTGTTCTAAACTAAAAACATTTGAAATTCGACACAGACAACAGTATAATGATTACCGAAGGGAAAGGGGGGAGAAGAGAGGTTGGAGAGGGTCAAGGGGGGCTAAACGTGATGGAAGGAGACTTGATTTGAGGGGGTGAACACGCAACACAACATACAGATGGCGTGTTATAGATTGTACACCCGAAACCTATATAATTTTACTAACCTAAGTCACCCCAATAAATTCAATTTTAAAAAGCAGGAAAAAATTTTTTCCATGTGAATAAAATGGCAATAAGTACATCTCTGTCAGCAAGTGAATCTAAAAAATAAAACAAATAAGCAAGCAGAACAGAACAGGCTCATACATACAGAAAACATTTCGACGGTTGCCAGACGGGCTGGGGTTGGGGGGCTGGGGGGCCAAGTTGAAGGGACTGAGAAGTACAAACTGGCAGTCACAGAACAGTCACGGGGATGTGAAGTACAGCATCGGGAATACGTCAATAATGTTGTAACAACTGCGTGTGGCGCCAGGTGGGGACTGGATTTATCAGGATGATCACTCAGTAAATGATAATAATGTCTAATCACTGGGGTATACACCTGAAACTAATATAATATTTTATGTCAACTGTAATTTAAAAATAAAACATAATTTTTAAAAAACATTTGAGATTCAACAGGTGCGGAAAGCAGCCTTGTGGGAGTTTCCCTGAGCTAACTGAAGGCGGATGCTCCAAAAGGGAGGCCGCAGAACCTCCGTGGGAGCTCCCCACCAGGCAGCAGCAGCAGAAGTCCTCGTGCAGAAACAAACACCACTGCAGCTGCCTGCCGTCCCGTCGGTCCCCCTCGAGGCCCATCCACCTTCCCTAGAAGCCTCTCCCACCTCCCCTGCCCCTCAAGGGTTGGGTATAGGCACCACCAGTTCTCTTCCGTGCGCTTCATATGCACACGAATATACTTTATCTTTTCACCTGTTTATCCATCTACTGCCAGTTACGTTCACAGGCTCCAAACACCGCCCCCAAATCCACGGGGGTACAGTTTCCCCTCCCAGCAGTTCGGGGTGTTGCTACGACAGCTTCTCCCCAAGAAAACCTTGCAGGCAATCTCTCTGGACAGGCAGGCGTTTGGCCAAAGGGCTTATCAAACCCGCAGAAGCAGCAGCCAGCATGGCCTCCTGTGGTAAGAGCCACCGTCATCCTCAGTTTGGAAAATGAGAAGGGACAGGCCATAAATATTTGCCATGAAGGACTCAAGGTAGTCCGCGAACACTGCCTCTGGGGTTGGGGGGTCTTGGCCCCACCTCTCCCACCCCTGTCCAGCCAACCTGCCTCCTCTGAGGGGGATGGGGCCGGGGCGGGGGCACGAAGCCTCTTCCCCACGCCATCGAGGGGTCCGTGTGCAACCAGTCCTTTGTTTCCACTCACTCGCCCGTTCATTCCCTAACCTGCTCGCTCTTTTATGGAGCATTTACCAAGCACTGAGCAGGGAGCAGGCTCTGGACCACACCGGGGACACCAAGGCAAGTGGGAGGCGTGGGAGCTGGAGCGGCGCGGGCGCGGGCAGGGCGTGGGCCCTGCAGCCACACTCACAGTGGGGGCGGTGCTCGAGCACAACGGAGCCCTGTGTTGAAAGACGCTGTGACGGGCCTCTGACAGGCGTCGGGATGGGTGTACCACAGGCCTTCACATCCAGCTCCTGAAGGCCTGAGCTCCCGCCTTGGTTTTTGAGGGAGGGGCCGGCGAGCTGACCTCCCAGCCGGGAGGGGCCTCCCTAGGGCCCTTTCCTCGCAGGGCCAGTCACTCCGCCCCTCACCGCCGGAGAGACTGAGCAAACTGGCACCCTCCCAGCTACCCAAGGCCACACTGGGGAGGCCTGGACCATGCAGGCCCAGCGCATCCATTGCAGGGATCCCTCGGGGGCGGAAGCGCGGCCCTGGGCCCCATCCACAGTCAGCAGGGTGAGCCTCAGTCCCCAGCGCCCCCTTGTGGTGGGTCGGCAAGCCTCAGTGTCTTCAGCTGTAAAATGGGATCCTAATTATCCACCTCGGGGGTAGTTTGGGGAATCACAGCAGTTTCAGGGTGCCAAACACCTCACCCACTTGCTACACAATAAGCAGTGAGCAGATGTCATGTCCCTGACCACCCCCCTCAACCCCCCGCTCCCCAGAGAGGAGGTCCATTTAGCTACAGGTTACAGCCTGGCGTTGGAGAGGGCGCAGACCCTGGTAGGAGCTGACTGGCTGCCAGGTTTGCAGGTTAAGGGAGGCAGGGGTGGGAGCGGCTGCGCCACTTGGGTCAGGGAGAGCAGGAGAGCATGGCTGAGGAGGAGAGACGCCCCCACCACGGGCCTCTGACCCACCGCGGCTGCGTCTCCCCCTTCGAGCTACCGGTGCACTCTCCAGGTCTCATTGCCCCCAGCCCCGGCTCTGCAAGTCCTGGTTAATTTAGAGGAGTAATTTTAATCAATTAGATGAAGTATAAAATAACTGTTCTGCTCTGCTCGGGAACTGGGGCTTTTTGTCCTTAAAGCTTTATTGAAAAGGCATTAAGATGAAATTGTGCGTTCCCAGCAGGTAGACAAAGCGGGAGGGGCTGCTGGGGAGGCTGGGATTGGAGACAGCTCCAGGCCGCAGGGCCCCATCTACCCCACACCACCCTCACTGCTGGGCCAACCCCAGGCAGAGGGACCCCCAGATCCACACACACACACATGCACACACATGACCACGACAACCCAGCCGGCTACCATGGGCTGCTGTCCTCCCACGCTGCAGCCCCCATCTGCCCCGCACCCCGCAATGGCGTGGTGACCTGTGCACACACACACGGGAGCAGTCACCATTCCTCGTGGGTTCAGCTGCCTCTCAGCCCTGGTCACCCAGGACAGGACACTTGTCCTAACAGCCATGAGCACCTGTTGGCTTGTGCTGTCCCTAGGGCTTGTTGAAAACCATTATTTCATGGAGGTGTGACCATATTTACGTCCCTGTGTCCAAAATGAGGACCTGGAGTCAGACACAGAAAGTCCTGTGTCATGGTGGCACCTGCAGTTAAGCTCCAGAAATGTTTCCTCCATGGGGCATCGCCCTGGGGCCATCAGCCACGGGGGCGGGGGGGTGCTCCCTGGTGGGGCCGCTCACTGGGGGCCCACATTTGCTGTCAGCCCCGCTCCTGGCCCGAAATTCCTTGACAGTGCCGGCTAGGAAATGTGAGGGTCCCCATAGCGCCCTCCAAAGTGAAGAGGTGGAGATGACGAAGGGTCAGGTGGGGCAGCCCCTCTGAGTGGGCGAAATGCAAGGCCTTCCACCAAGGAGAAGAGGAAAGACAAAGAAGTGAAATGAGGACGCTTGCTCTCTGGGCTGTGGCAGCCGTGCCCCTGGGCTGGAAAAGCTGAGGCGGGTGGAGCAGCCCAGGGGCCAGGCTCACAGCCGCGATGGGGCGCCTCACAGCCTCACAGCGCAGCCTGGTCATCCCTCAGACCGGTTCTCTGGCCACGCCCACCTCTTCAGGAAGTCCCTGCATTTGGAGGCAGCTGCGAGGGTCTGTCTCCTCTGGGCAGGGGTGGGATTCAAAGCAGTTAACAACTAACGTGGTCCAAGCCCGCTCTCCCTGCCGTGAGCACCGACTGAACCTGGGTCCTCCTTCCTCCCCATGGGAACAGACCAAGCCCACAGCCCCTGCTGGCACAGGTGGGTTCTACAGTGTGACCCTCAGCGATCAAATGATGAGAACGACAATGTGAACATTTGCTGAGCGCTCACTACATGCCAGTTGCTGTTCTGAGTGTATTGATGAGTTAAAGCTCCATTATGCACCCATGGAATGGTAAGAAATAAGGAGAGTGGGATGGAAGTGATTATCGCATGCGTGTCGTAAGCGGCGGGGCAGGATGCAGACTCGGGGCCCCGGACCCCAGGGCTGGGGCTCGGTTACAACACTTTGCTGCCTCTCTTTAAAAGAAACAAATATTGGTCCTGGCTGGTGTGGTTCAGTGGATTGGGCGCCTGCCCGCAAACCAAAAGGTCTTCGGTTCGATTCCAGTCGGGGCTCATGCCTGGGTTTCAGGCCGGGTTCCCAGTAGGGGGCGCATGAAAGGCAGCCACACATTGATGTTTCTCTCCCTCTCTCCCTCTCTCCCTCTCTCCCTCTCTCCCTCTCTCCCCTTCTCTCTGAAAAGTAAAGTCTTAAAAGAAAAGAAAAGAAACAAATATTGGTATATGCACGTTGGGCTCCATTCAAAAAAGGTAGAGAAAAACACACCTAGAAACATTATTGACCAAATAGCCACACACACACGCACACACACACACATGCATGCGTGCGCTTTGGTTATGGGAAAAAGAGCTTCTATGGCCCCTGTATCCCTGACACTGCAGCAATGACAGCCAGCACGTATCACCCACTGGGTGTCAGACCACGAGGTTCTTGTAAAAAATAACACAAGCGGAGCCACTTAAAAGCGGAGCCGGAGCTGCTGTCCTGGAGCAACGGCTCTGCGTGTCTGACTCTCAGGGCTTCGGGAAGTGGAAACTGGGCAGAATCACCTTGGGACAGGTGGGACCGAAAGCAGTATTGTGTCGCAAACAACTGCCTGCCAAGATAATGGGGAAAGCAGTTATTACGACTTCTGGACTGGTGACTGCAGGACGGAAAATTAAAAATGTTCTTTAGAATTAGCAGCCCTGTTAGCTTATCTGCCCAACAGAAGTGCCTTCCTTCGATGGCAGTAATCGTTCCCCTTCTCTGCCTCATAAATGCTTTTTGCTTTCCCTCCCAATCAAAACACTATTTGGGCTTCAGCCTGAATCAGTGCTTCCTGAATAAGCTATTCGTTTGGGTCTCAAATAAATGCTTGCTGCCTCTCGCTTTGGCCTTTTATTTTTAGGTTAATGGCACCATACGGCATTTAGTTAGAAAACTGTGAGTCAGAGAGGCTACAAAACGTCTCTATTGTCACAGAGCTAAGAAGAGGCAAAGCTGAGATTTGAATTTCCACCCCCACGATCTGGAAGCTTGATGAGGCACTCGAATTAGAATGAGAAATTCTCCTCTGGTCCAGCAGAACACGTTTTGCTGGACCAGGATGGGGAGGGGCCAAGAAGGGGCCAGAGGGCCAGGGCTTGCCATCGGCTGCGGGAGCTCCCTCTCCAGCCCCTTCCGGCACCATCTGCTCCGGACCCCACAGCCCACACCTGTCCTTTCCATGATGAATGGCCTCCATCTGCTCCTTTTGCATAGCGCTCGCTCCTGCAAACTCAAGGAACCTGAGACCCCGGGGGCTGAGTGGCTTGCCCACGGTCCCACGGCGGAAGCCGGGGCGGGGGGAGGAGTACGCAGCCCTGCCAGTCTGGCCCAGCTCACCCAGCCCCCAGAGGCAGGCCCCGCTGATGACCCTCTTCCTTCCTATTTCTCCGCCCCACACTGTGCCCTTTGGTTCCCCCGGGAACAGGCTGGCGTTCACCATGATCACCTCGCTTCCCTCTCCACCCGCAGCCGAGAGCTAATTGTCCTGGTTTTCTTCCAAGAACGTCTCTCTGAATAGCCTTCGCAGGCAGGCACAATTAGGCAGGTTCAGCCTGGCTTTCACACTCCCGATCCGAAAAAAAAAGCGAAATCAAATCAGCCAGGAAGCGGAGCCTCTCCGAAGCTCTCTGAGCTCCTTTGTGCGGGAACAAAGCGTGCACAGAGTCACCTGTGTAGCTCTGGCCCCTGGGCCCCGCTAGCAGGCAGGCCCCCACCACTGCCCGCCACCGAGACCCCATCTCTCGCCCCACTGGCAGCTGTTCTTTTTTTTTAAGGTTTTATTTATTTATTTTCAGAGCGCGGGGAAGGGAGGGAGAAAGGGAGGGAGAGAAACGGGGATACGCGAGAGAAACATCCATGGCTGCCTCCCGCCTACCCGCAACTGGGGAGCCGGCCCACAACCCAGGCATGTGCCCTGACTGGGAACAGAACCCGCCACGTTTTGGTTCGCAGGCCAGCACTCAACCCACTGAGCCACCCCAGCCAGGGCGGCAGCTGTTCTTGGGACCCGCTTGGGTGGCTGTGCCCCAAGGCCCCTTCCACTCAGGCCTGGCCTGGCCAGATGCAACCGCAGGCCATTGGTCCCAGCCTGGGGAAGCCCAGTAGTGACGCACAGGAGGGTGCGCCCCTCCAGAGCAGTGAGTCCAGTGGCCTCTTTGGAGCACCTGAGGCCAGACAGCGGGGATGCCCGGTCCAGGGTCATGCAGCAAGTTCAGGCAGAGTCTCCAGCAGGTGCACCTGCCTCGTGCTGACCGCATGGCTACTTTAAGATGTGTGGTCATCTTGGCCAGAAAAGAGTCGGGGCTTCCAGCCAACTAAAGAAAACCGTTCTGCCCCGCTGAACTGGAACATGCATCAGACTGTGGTCAGGCCAAGGAAACGGTTGCCAGTACCTTGCCTGGGGACAGCAAGGGGCCCTTTATCTCCATGTGGAGAAACTGAGGCCCAGAAGGAATCATTCAACTCAGCGCTGAGACTCATCCTATGTCCCTGATTCCTGAGCCAGCTCTCACCCTGACATCAGTAACCCCCCGGCCCCAAACGCTGTGTCTGCAACCTGATGAGACAGCAGCCCAGCCGGCCGACCGACTCAGAGGGCCCGTGCCATCAGCCAGGCAGCTCCAGCCCATTCCACTGACCAATAGCTGTGCAGGGCCAGGCAGTTCGAGGGAGGCCCACCCAGCGAGGGGACCCCAACTGTGGCCCAGTTTCTGCTCTCCTAGCTCTGTGCGCCCAGGCGAGTCTCTCACCTCCTGACACCCCTGTCTATCACCTGTAAAGTGGAGACAAAGCTGCCCACCTCACAGGGCCGGGGAAGTGTCTGGTGCAGGAGCAGGAAAGGTCAGGCCCACGTATGCATTTGGGAAACGTCCCATTCTGCCCGTCCCAGAGAGTCACACTGTTTTGCAGCTGATACAGGTTCTGAGCAGCCCTGCAGGGGGGAAGCCTGGTGGATCCCTAAACGTCATTCCTGGCCCGGGCATTTGCGGAACTGACCCTGAGCACAGACATCAGGAGGGGAGGCCTCGGTCCTCACGAGGAGACCCAGGAGTAGACTCTAAGCAAACACAACCAGCCCAAGGAACTGGTCTCTGGAAGAAACAAGGAATTCAGCACCTACACCTCCCCAGCCCACCCCCGCCCCTGGGGCTGAAGGGCAGGAATCGATGGAGGGTGAAATGCAGACGTGGCCCCCCGGGAGCCACTCAGGACCTGAGTAGGGGATGCCCAGGGAGCTCCCCTCACTGATTCGGCTCCCAGAACGTGTGATGACCACGGTTCATGGCTCTCCAGCCACTCACACGTGAGCTGAGGGGGTCTCCGCTCGCCAGGAACGTAGTTCTTGTCCTATTTGGGGCCACAGATCCCTTTGGAAAATGTCACTCACCCCCACCTTAGCTCTCAGTTCCACATGTAAATAAAAATAAGGGTCAGATCGGTCCCCATTCAAAACTGACATCCATCTCAGGCCCTCGCCAGGTAGCTCAGGTGGTCAGAGCGTCCTCCCAATGAGCCAAGGTTGCAGGTTGGGTGCCCAGTCAGGACACATAAAAGAATCAACGAATGGATGCATAAGTGGAGCAACAAACCAGTGTTTCCCTCTCTCCCCCTTCCTCCCGAAAGAAAGAAAGAAACAAACAAACAAACAAAAATTTTTTTTAAAAACCCAAATACCTAGCATCACCCATCCCTTGGTCCAAGAGTGTGATATATACAAATGACTAATTCATGGAAGAAGCCAGGAGACCTTCCTGTCCAGAGGGCTACAGCCCCCACCAGGCCCCCAGGGCCACCGCTGTTTACGGGTCAGCACCGTAACGCCTGTTGGTTCTCAAGGTGAAGGGGCTGCGGACGTGCCCTCCCCGCTGCTGGGCTGAGTTTCCCTGGAAGCACAGAGGGTCCCTCTGCTGGAGCAGCCCGGCCTCATTCAGGGCACCCCCTCAGCCCCAGCTCCAGGGTCATACGCTAAGCGGGTTATTATTTCAACTTAAATGAGCATAATTTATCAAGAGGCCCTACTACTGCCAACACAGAACATGAACTCAGTGGGCTAAGACCACTACGATGGCATCTCACCTCATCCTCGGGATGAGGCAGGTCACGGGGCGGGGAGACTCTACACGGGCCTGTTCCCATACTGGCCAGGTTGCGGGCAGGGAGAGGGCCCGCCCCGCCGCCCAGACAGGCAGATGTGCCGGGGACGGGGGGAGCTATGGCCGAGACCCCTTCTCCCCAGCCTCCCAAAGGCCGGCAGCGTGGGGTGGTGGAAATCATGCTGCGGTGGGACAACATATGGAGCAGGGATTCAAATCCTGGCCCAGCCACTGACACACACGACATAACCTTGAACCACAAAGACGGGCAAAGACGACGGCCGTTTTCTGGACCAGGACAATGCTGATGTGTACGGCCCACTCGTTCTCTCAGCAGCCCACTGAGACCTGCTGTCGCCATTCTGCCGAGGGAAACACTGAGCCCAGAAGGGTTAAACAGCCTGGATCTCTGAGCTTTGTGTTCTCACCCATCCACAAAAATCTATGTAAAATCCCCATTTCAAAGGATTGTGGCAAGGATTAAATATGGGAACATTATGAAAATGGTGCGCACAGAGCAATAGTGTTCTTTTTAGAAACGCATCCACTCCTGCGCCACCCTTTTCACTCACTCATTCACTCATTCGCGCATGCTTTCCTGCACTCGTTTATTTTAAATGAGACGCCGGCCGTGGTGCCTGAGATCCCAATGATAGGCAGTCTAATAGGCTAAGGCATTGCAGGTCCCCTCAGTAACGCATGTCACCTTCACCCGCCCCTCCTCATGTCAAGCTCAGCCCCTGCAGGGGAGGGGTGGGCAGAGCAAGGAGCAGAACGGAGCTGTGAGCCCTCTGCCAGGGCTCTTCATAATTCTAAACATGGAAACAACATGCATGCCCACCAGGAGTAGAATGAATAAACCGGGGCACATCCGCCCGGTGGAACCCTCTCCACAGTGACACAAGGACAGATGGACTGCGGTTCCCCGCGGATGCATCAGTGCCCCATGAACACGACGCTGAGCCAAGGACGCCAGAGCGGATTTCCCACAACTCCATTTTGTTACGGTTCCTGACCAGGTGCACCCCGTCTCAGGGGACAGTTGGGACTTGGCCACGGTCATGTGCTGGAGGGGCTTCCTCATGCCACAGGGGTCCGTTTCCTGATCTGGGAGCTGACGCCCAGTGACAGCCACTTTTTGTGGAAAGGTGTTGAGTGCGGCTCTTATCATGCGCAGTTTTCTGCGTTACAGTATCTGGATGAAACAACTGTCCATGAGACCTCCCGGGCAGTTGGGAGGGTCAGGGCTAGACAGTGTCCTGTCATCAGTGGGGACTCGGGCAGGGAAGGGGAGGTGAGGGCTGAGCCCTGGGGTCGGCTGGGGCTTGGGGGTCGGGAAGGGAAGAGGACTCAGCAGAGGGAGCAGAGAAGTGGGGGGCAGTGATGCTGGTGGGGACCCCAGAGGCCATGGAAGCTTCCAGGAGCACAGGCTGCTGGGAGTCAGGGAAGACAAGGATGGAGGAGCCACCTTTGGGGCCAACACCGTGAAGGCCACTTGATTAGAGCACTTCAGGGGAGAAGAGGGGACAAAAGCCAGGCTGGAGTCGGCTGCAGAGAAAACAGAGGTGGAGGAGGAGGCAAGGCCCAGTGAACCCTACTGATCTTTCCAAACTCGGCTCGGTGCCACCACCTCCAGGAAGCCTTCCCTACGGCCCTGTTCCTTTCAAGGCCCCTTCCCTGTGCAGTCACTGAAGGCTGTCCCCACCATGTGAGCCAGGCACTCCCCAAGGGCAGGGACTGTGTCTTTGTCACCCCGGCATCCCCACACAGCTGGTGCTTCTTAGCTGCTCTCTCCCTTTCAGATGGCAGGAGGAACGCCTGAGACGCTCCCAGAATTCTGTTCTCCCACGTTAGTGAATCATTCCTCCACAAACGATTGTTGTTTTTGGATTGCTGTGAGATTATTCATATTGCATAATGATGAGACCTAATACTGCATTATTTGGGTTGTGAATTACAATATTTGTATTGACACAGTCGTTAACTCAGTGATTCTAATTTTGCTTTAATTTAATCTGGCTTCTTGTGCATTCTGTCAAAACTTCCAAAAACAATGTAACCCAGAACTGCATTTCAGAACAGGCTAAATACCAAATTTAAAGAATTTATGGAAATCTGGCCTGCGGCCCCTGCCCTCCAGAGTGAGAAAACACAGAGACGTCAGGTGTGGACAGCCGAGCCCAGGGCCAGCCAGCACCCTACCCTCCCACGCGGGGTAGCCGGCTTTCTGCCCCATCTAGACCCCAAGGGCCTCGAGGACGAGAAATGGGAGGACCCCGGCCGAAGTGGCTCAGTTGGTTGGGCATCATCCCACAAACCAAAAGATTGCCGGTTTGATTCCTGGTCAGGGCACATTCCCAGGTTGCAGGTTCAGTCCCCAGTTGGGGTGTGTGCAAGAGGCAACCGATCACTGTTTCTCGCTCACATCAATGTTTCTCTCCTCTGTTTCTCCTTCCCTTCCCCTCTCTCTGGAATCAATAAAAGAAAAAAAATTTTTTAAGAAGTTGGAAGATCGTCTCTGTGCCCCTCGGTGCTCAAGGCTCAGAGCAGCACCCTGCCCGGAACACGGCCATGCTCGCTGCTGGGACAGCGGTCCAGGTGTGGAGAGGGGACTGACCCCCCCACCCCACCCCCGGCAGCATGTGGGAGGGGCGGCCTCCTTATCCACATCCCCCGCCCCACCCCCGGGACCGGGCCCAGCCTCCACCCAGGCTGCTGGGCTGGTGAAAAGCCCGAGGTGTCTGGAACCAGCTGGCTTTTCTTCACCGAGCTTCACTATCTCTGTGCTTAAATTAAACTTGACCTTTTGTTTTCTAAGGTGCCAGTCGGTTGTCCTCCAAGAGCCTCCTGAGGTATGCATGCCCCTCAGCGGACCCAACTCAGTGCTGCGCCAGAGCCAACACGCACATCGGCTTGCAGGGGGGACTCACACGAGCCAAACTCACAAGGTTGACGTATAAACCAGGGCCATGTTTTTCATTAACAAGAGCAACCGAGCTGTGACAAGGCCTGGACTACTTCCTCCCAGAGATGCAGTCTAACCTTCGCCTACTGTCCTTGCCCTCTCTCTGCACGGGGCACAGGGCCTGGGTGTCCTGGGGTACCAGACACAGTGCCTCCCCGCCTGACCTCCACGCGGCTCTCCTGTCCTGCTCCCTGCAATGGTGTGGGCTGTCCAGCCGTCCACGCTGCAGAAGCTCAGGTTCCACGTCTAGTCAGTGCAGCCAAGTCCACTGCCCATTCCCTTCGCATCTCTTCCCAGGGGCTTCGGGAAAATCCCCATAGAGGCCATGGGCTGAGCTCAGAAACGCCCTTCCCTTCAACACTGTGTTTATCTTTGCGACCCAGAGTCCAAAGCAGTCCCCACGCCGCGGGAAGCTCAGTAAATACTTACCAAACAAATGGGTGAATGAACTGGCCCAGCTCTTGCACCTAGGTTCTCTCTTCCTGCAGGCGGGCACTTCCCCAAGGGACAAACACACCCAGGGGCAGGGGGCTGTCCCCCAGCTACCCAGACAACTCCGAGGTGCCCGATCCCAGAGGAGGCAGGCCGGGGCCCAGCTCCGAGGACCCGGCTGCCTGAGACTGCCTCCTTCTCTGCTCTTGGCGCCCGCTCCGCCCCTTCCGGTCTCATAGGCCTAGGAGCCCTTCCGCCTCTAAGACTGAGCACATTGCTGCTCCGTTACAAGATGACCTGCAGTTCTGCTGTGAGAGCACTTCCCGTTCCAAAGTCTAGATGGGCTCCTTGGGGTGCCTTCAGGGCTCCTCCCACAGAAGTAGGCGGAGCCCGGCCAGAAGAACCAAGTCCTGGGGGAGCAGGGTGGGGCAGAGGCTTTGGAGTCAGATGATCTAGTTTGGAAGCTGCCTGTGTGTCTTTGGTCAAGTTCAATACCCTCTCTGAGCTGCAGCCTCCCTGTCCTTACAGCATAGCCAATGTGGTTGTGTGAACTTGATGGTATCATTCCATTTCCCTGGGGCACAAGGGGGTGTCAAGTGACCCTGCCTTAGCATCGCCTCCCACCCCCAGCTCTGGGTGCAGCTTGCTGTGTCCTGAAGGAAGTCCCATGTGCTGGAGAGGACAGGAAGGGGGCGGGCGTCCCCCAGGACACACCCAGTGGCTCCGGGCTCAGCGGCTGCGGAGGCTAAATAAAAATTAGAGGTGTTGAGGCAGAAAGGAAATATGTTGACCTAAAATAGGAAAGGTGGAGGAAGATTCCAGAACACGACTGTAGTGTGGCGTGGGGGCCCAGATAGCCTGACCCCCCCTGTCACTTTCCAGTAAGGAAAGTGAGGTCTGGCAGGAAGGGCCTGAGTTGGGCCACACCTGGCTCAGTCTGGTCCCACCATGTCCTCTCCTCTCCTCTCCTCTGGTGGCCTTGCAGCTCACAGCTGGATGGACAAAGGGACGAGCACCTTTCATCTGTTGGTCATCTGTAGATCAAAGCCACAGAGAGAAAGGGACCCAGTGCAGGGAGTCTCGCAATGCAGCCAGGTCGCAATTTAACACGTGATACTCAGATATTCAAGACATTCCGCATATTTATTTCTCTGTAATTGGTCTTACCACTTTCCCAAGACTCCGCGAGGCTGGAGAATGTAAACTTCCCGACTGCAGAAACCCCAGAGGGATGGGCCTTGGAGTGTGAACACAGCAGAGGGACTGGCAAGTCCTAGCTCTCTGTTCAGAAACCACCTCAAAGAGCCCTGACCAGGGAGCTCCGTGGGTTGGAGCACCGTCCCGATATGCTAAGGTTGTGAGTTCGAACCCCAGTCAGGGCCCATAGAAGCTCATCGACCAGTGAATGCATAAATAAGTGGAACAACAAACTGATGTTTCTCTCTCTGTCTCCCTCTTCCTCTCTCTCTGAAAAAATCAATAAATTTAAAAAAAAATTTAAAAAGAAGCCACCTCAAAGAGAGCCACATGCAAAAGATAACCCATGACCCCTCCTGCACATCAAATAACAATTAACTAGACGGGGGATCACGGGCCTAAACTAGTGAAAACTACCAAACTTCTAGAAGAACACAGAGGAGAAAATCCTCATGACCTTAGAGTTGGGAAGAATTTCTTAACCAAGACACACAAAAAACAGACTACAAAAGAAAAAAAAAAGAAAACAGTAAGTTGAATGTCACCAAAATTTAAAACCTTTTGATTTTCAAGACAGCGAAGGAGGAAGGCAGAGACTGGAAAAATTATTTACAAATCACGTGTGTGACCAAAGACTCGTAGCTAGTGAATACAGAGGCCCTTATGCGAGCTAACAAAGGATTTGAACAGACAATGAACAGGAGAAGACCTACGTGTGGGAAATAAACCCAGGAGGAGAGGCACAGAGCAGGCAGTCATCAGCGAAATGTACAGTGGAACCACAGGGGGCACCCTGGACACCCACGGGGAAGGCTACAGTGGAAAAGGCAGTCCCCGCCAGCACGTGAAGCAACGGAGCGGTCCCCGCGCTCCCGTGCGCAGGGGCACACGGAGGGGATAGTCACTTGGGAAACAGTCGCGCAGTTCGCCAGAGTTCACCACTCACCTACCGTACCGCCCGCCACCTGCACCTGTGTTCCCCCGAGCGGAACGAAGACCCCACTCACACACGACAGGCTGCCACACACCCAGTCACAGCGGCTCGGTGTGCCACAGCCCAAAAGGGGGGCCAACCCAGGTGCCCACCAGCAGGCAGGCGCAGGAGCGACTGTGGCATCGCGCAAGGGATAACACGCGGCCTGGTTAGACACGCCCGGATGAGTTTCCAAATACAATGGGAAGAAGCCAGACAACAAAGAAATCACGCTCTAAGGTTCTATTTCTGTGAAAGTCTAGAAAATGAAAACTAACCTATGATGGCAGAGAGATCAATGGTTGCCTAGGGACAGGGGGACAGAAAGGAAGGGCCTGAAGCAGAAATGACAAGGGACACACAGAAACGGGGTGATGGGGACGCTCGTTAGCTCAACTGCGGTGCTGGTTTCACGTGTGCACGAATGTCAAGACTTAACATTAGCACCCGTCAAACGCGCACCGCTTATTAGATGGCACTTACGCCGTAATAAAGCGGAGGGGGAAAGAACAAGGAATCACCCCAAAGCAACAAGGAGAAAAATCTCAATAAATTCGCCAAAGCAGAAATGATGCAAGACATTCTCTAATCTCTGCAATCAAATGAAAAATGTATGACATACTCTGGAGGGAAGAGGCTACCCTCTCGAGAGGAGGCACATTCTGCTAACTCGCGAGTCCGAGAAGCAGCCGAGACCCCAACTGCAGCATCGGCCGACATAAGAATGAAATGCCACACATCAGATTACACGGGGTTGAGCTAAGGTGGTCCCCAGAAGAAAATCCAGTCTTCACGACTTATATTTACATAAACAAACCACAGAAAAGGAGATCACTTATGTGACCAAAGGAAGACGTTAGAAAAAAACAAAATCAACCTAGAAAAGCAGAAGGAAAGAGAAAAGCCCTGCATTAGGAAGCCAGGGCCCAGGCACTCCCGCTCCGCGGGCTCAGGGTGCGTGCAAGGCCCCTGCACAGTCCTCCCCACCCCCGTCCCCGACCCCTTGGGCTCACGAGGCCCCCTCAGGGCCGCTTCAGTCCTACCCCACCCAGTTTTCCGGCCCCTCCAGCCTGGCGACTCATGTGGAGGCGGGAGGTCCCCCCCAGCTGGGAGGGGGCTGCAGCTTCTGGGCCACCAGGCCCCCGAGGCTCCCTCTCATGCGCTGGCTGGCTGAAGGGACCAGCTGGTGGAGGCTGGGATGCAGGGCCGACACAGAGGCCTCCCACACCCCTCCCTGCCTTCTAGAGCAGGGTCCCAGCCCTCACTGCACATTAGGGTTCCCGGGAGCTTTAGACATGTGGGGGACCAAGCCCCTTTTCCGACATTGGTGTCTCTCCACTTTGGTCATCCAGTTGCAAAGACCAGGAGTCATGGGGCAGAGATGACCCGGGGCAAAGATCACTAGAGGCAGGCGTGGGAGCCGGTCTGGAGTTCACATCCCAGCTCTGCCTCTCACCCGCTGTGTGGCCTCCCTGAGCCCCAGCGTCCTCAAATATAAGAAGTGACTCTGCCAGAAGATGGGTGGGGACCTGCAGTAACACAGCTCAGCACATGTACCTAGGAGTGTGACAAAGGGGGACTGCCTCTGATTCCTGCAAGAGGGCTGGGGCTCCAGGACCACCTGCCACATCTGGAGATCTGCCTGGGAGCCGAGGGGAGGGCTGCGGCCCCAAAGCCCAAGGCAGCAGAGGCTCGGGGAGGTCACACAGCGACTTGGATCCACAGGTCCAGCTTCCACGAGACCATTCTGCTTCCAGTGCAGAATGCTGGCTCTAGGCTCAGTGGGCTTTGTCCCAAAGATGTAATTTCTATTTCGATTCCATGTGACATTTAGTGAAATGACTTGCAGTCCCCACGCGGCGTGAGAGTTATGAAACCACAGCCTCTGGGTCTCCAACACGGCTCACAACAGCGGGTTCCTCCTGTGGCTTCAGGAGCCGCCCTTCCCTTGTCTCTGAGAGGGACCCACCCTCGTCAACAACCCACGCCCTGGGCCCTTCCCCACGGGACTCTGACAGCAGCCTCTGCCTGGGCTCCGGCCTCCATCGTCCTCTCTGTAATCCAGCTTGTTCAAAAACATTCACGGAGGCAGGAAATCGATGGAGAAGGTTGCGAACAGCATTTTTAGAAAACCGAATGAAAGAGAACAGACTAGAAAACGGTGGAACGCCCTGCACACAGGAAGTGCCCACGCGAGCGTTGTGACACTGGTTGTCAGCGCGCACGTGAGGTCTCTGTGAACTGAATGGAAGATGGAAGAGCGCTGCTCTCACCCGCCACCCTCCGCGCCTCTTCTGGGGCACACACCTGGCCATGTCACTTCCTTGGCGGAAACTCGGTGAGACCCCTCAACACTGCACTGACCTGGACCCGCAAGACCTGGCTGACCCCTGCGCACCCTCGTCCCTGACCCTCCCTACTCGAGAGCAGGCGGTCCAGGCAGACCCCGTCGGCACTCAGCTTACTGAGAGCAGGACTGAGTGAGCAGCATGTGATGTCACTGAGGTCATTGCTAGGTGACCCCACTCCTCCTGCTCACCTCCTCTGGGCTACGATGAGTTCCTGGGGTCTGTGGAAGCAAAGATATAAATATTTCTGGAAGCTTTCTGTCTGGAAGGAAGCAGAAGCCTTCTAGTTTCTCAACAACTTGGCCATTCAAAATGGAGACCCCACCTAATATACCGGAACAGCTTGTCAGGTTCGCTGAAAGGCCAGAACCCTGAGGTCGCGCATGTGCTTGGGGCCGAGCGACCTGCTGTGCCCCAACGCTGACCACCGTGAGAAGGCAGGCAGCAGTCTGCAGCTGGAGCCGAGTCCCCAGTCCCCAGAAATCCCTGGGACCACGGGAACGCCAAATGGCATTCTGCCAACAGCTTCATAAAACTCACTTCCCACCACATCTGGACAAGCACAGGTTCCAAAGAAAATTGAAGAAACAAAGTGTGCATGAGCTGTGGATGTGAGACCTCGTCCCTGACCTTGGAGGGCCCAAGGGGCTACCTCGGGTGCTATGGGCCATCTCCTTCCTCTCTGAGTCCTGGGCAGGGAGCGCAGCCCGGCCCAGAGCTTAGGGACACTTCAGGAAGGAAGAGTCAGAGTGCCCTGAGATCCGCCCTCGCTTCAGGTTCCGGGCTCCAAAGGCCTGACACCCTGGTCACAGTCAGTCTCTGGAAGACCCTGTGGTGGCAGGATGGGTGGAATGCCAGCTATTCAGCTAGTACCTGCAGCCACTCACGGGCGGCCTGGACAGGACAGGGAAAGGAGGAGAGGGGGAGGGAGCATCGAGGAGAGACAGGAGGGAACCTGGCCAGGGAGTGAGCGCACCTATAGGCCACCCCGCGGGGGCCATATGACCCCGCAATCACTAGCCTGCTTCCTCTTCCTGCAGAGCTGCATCGCTCTCCTGCAGCAGCTGCATCGCTCTCCTGCAGCAGCTGCATCGCTCTTCCTGCAGAGCTGCATCACTCTCCTGCAGCAGCCGCCTCCAGAGCGCAGTCACCCACTCATTCGTGCATTCGCTCTTTCGCTCATTCACTCACTCACTTGCTCCCTCATTCACTCATTCACTCTCTCATTCACCTGTTTGCTCATTCACTCACTCGCTCTTTCACTCACTTGCTTCCTCGTTCACTCATTCACTCGCTCATTCACTCACATGCTCACTCATTCACTCATTCATTGATTCATTCACTCATTCACTTGCTCATGCACTTGCTCACTCGCTCTTTCACTCACTTGCTCCCTCATTCACTCACTCACTCACTCGTTCACTCATTCATTCACTCGCTCCCTCATTCACTCAATTGCTCACTCACTCACTCATTCACATGCTCACTCATTCACTCACATGCTCACTCGCTCATTCACATGCTCACTTGCTCGCTCGCTCATTCACTCACTCGCTCACTCATTCACATGCTCACTCACATGCTCACTCACTCACTCACTCATTCCTTCCTTCAGTAAACATTTGCAGAGAGAACCCAGAGTGCGTGCCCAGGCCAGATGCTGGTTGAAGATACTACAGGGACAATAGAGCCTGTCCCTCACCTCCGGGGACTCACAACCTGGAGGGAAGGGAGGTCAGAAAAGAGACAGACATGTGCGAGTCTGTATATAATCCCTCGAAGCAGGTACTACAGGAGGCCCCAGGGGCAGTAGGGACCACAGTCAGTCTTGCTGGGTCCTGGGGAGGGGACTCTCGGGTTGAGACCTGAAAGAGCAGGAGAGCTAGGACCGGTGATAACCCAAGTGAGATGCCCAGGTGGATCTCCACTAGGACGGGGCTGCCCTGGAGTACCATCGGGGAGCCCGTCAGCAGCCCCCCTCCTGCCCCCGCCCGCCTGGGTTTCTGGCCTAGTCCCCCGCGGCGGGGGGGCCATTCCCCGAGCGAGGAAACAGCAGACGGCGGGCGCACCTAGAATGCAGTTTGGGGGGGTGTCTGCGGGACACTTGAGTGGAGATGTCTCGCTGAATGCTAGGCCTAGAGCTCAAGGCCTGTGTTAAGGCGTGAGCTGCAATTCCCCGGGCGGGTGAAGAGACTCTAGGGAACACCTGCAGAAGCAGGGGTGGGGGGCGGCAGAGGGCAAAGCAAAGAGAAGCCGCCACAGCGGCAGGGGTAAACCAGGTAGGGGGTGGGGTCGGGGGGCCGGGCGGGTGCGGCGAGATGCCGAGCGGGGCCACTGGCCACAGGCGGCAAGGCGGGTGGACATGAAGGCCCACGGAGACTCTGGAACTGGGCTGCCCCACCTCCTCCCCTCACTGGCTGTGTGACCTCGGGCAAGTCACTCACCTGCTCTGTGCCTCGGGTCCCTTTCTGGTAAAGATCTATTGTAGGGAGTGAATGAATCCTTATCAGAAAAGTGCTTAGGATGGTGGGTGGTGAAAAGGAGGCAGAGGTCCCTCCTGGGGACAGGACCGGGGCAAGGTCTGGGTGGGAGGAAGTCAGACAGTGGAACTGAGGTCTGAAGGTCTTGAGGAGGCCCCATGACCACTGACTCCTCCTCCAAGGGGGCCGGCTGGGCGGGGCGGGAGAGGTGGCTGACTCAAGGGAACGATGTCCCTTTCAAGGACACAACCCAGGAAGGAGAAGGAGAGAAACTAGAGCTGGGGAAACCTCTGCGAGGCCCACCCCGGCAGCCACGCCCGCCCGGTAACCCGGGAAGGGACCCTGGCGCTACCCAGCCCTCCCCGCTCCGTCCTCTCCCACCCACCCCGTCCCTGACCAAAATTAAACCATTCAGGCCCAAACTGAGTTGCTTCTCAGGAAAGTGGACTCTCAAACCCAAACCCACCCGGGTCCCTGGGGTGGAGGAAGGGCGTGATTACGGCCCAGGTTCCCTTGTGCCCACTGGCTGGAGGGAGGCCTGAGTGGGCCGTGCTGGCCACTGGGGTGTGGAGCACTGGGGGGAATTAAGAAGAACCCCTCCCTGGCCCTTACCGGACCGTTGGGAAGCCTGCAGGTCCCTGCTTGGAACAGGATTTCCTCTGCTAAGTGTGGGTCTGTCCCCACTTCCTACTCCAGTTCGTCCCTCCTCAGGGGGCCCCTCCTTGAAGAGCACATGCCCTTCCTGTCCCGCCCCCCAGCCCACTCCACCCCTCTTTGCTTCCTTGAGCGCTGTCACCACCCGACTTACTGCACTGCACGTAGCTTAGTCAGCTCCTCACTGGCTTTCTGTCTCTCGGTCCACGGGGGCCTGGGCTTCGGCAGCTTTGGGCTCCTTGTCTCCCAGCACCTGCGCGGAGCAGACGTAGAGGGCGGTTCTCAGAACTATGCGTGAATTAACGGCCTCCCTCCCCCGCCTCAGCCCTCCTTGCTTACCTCTCCCTACTCCCAGGTGCTGGGTCTGCTCACCTGTGCTCACCTGTGCTCACCTGTGCTCAATGTCTCCCCTCCCACTTTTCCTGCCCAATAAGAATAGATGGGGGATTTTCCTCTGCCCTCGACTCCTGCCCTCCCTGGAGCTAACCACCCTCCTACCTATGACCTGGGAGCACATGAACCTTCACTGACTGCCCCTCAGCTCCAAGTGAGGGCCTCAGCCCCAGACCCCTCCAGCCAGCCAGCCACAAGTGTTTGTCTGCAGGCAGTGACCAGGGACGCAGCAGAAGGAGATGAGTCCTTCCTACAAGTAGGGTCAGGTTAATACAAGGGACATCATCCTAGCACAGCCCAAGAGGTGCGTCATTGAGTGTGGCTCTGTGGCACTACATTTCTGAAGCCCCAAGGGGGACACGGGGGAGGGGGGTGCCCAACACTCTTGGATGAAGTCCCGGCTCTGCCACCTGCAGGCTTGGTCCCTCTGAGCCCGAGTCCCTGAGCCCCTGAGCACAGCGAAGGTTCCAAAGCCCAAGGTTCTCTGAACCGGAAGGGACTTCAGAACGGCCCCAGCCCACCTCCTGGCTGGAAATGACAGGCTCTGGGTTCCCAGCGCGACTTGGGGCCTCCTAAGCAGCGCCCAGAGGCAACTGCAGAGCGGTGGATGCACACGCACGAGTCACCAAGTGGCCCTGCACGGGTGCGGCCCACGCCCCCCGCGCCAGGCCCAGGGGTGGCCCCATCAGCCCTGCCCTCCTCCTGGGGCCGTCTGCCCACCTGGTGCTGCCCTTTGTTGCTCCAAACTGCTCTTCAGCATTTGCCACCAGAAAATCAAAAGAGAACAGCGGAGCAGAAAGCAAAGCGGTGGTCACTCCCAGCACCCAAGACGCTACTGTGTTTCTCAGTGACGCCCCCGTCTTGACCCCGATGCGCACAGTGTCATGTCACTGTGACCACGGCACACCCAGAACCTTGTTCTGCTATCTCTGCGCCTCGTGCCCTGCCCGCAGCTCTCCGCGGTGCTACGTGGCCCTCCGTTTACCTCCTGTGACGGCTGGTTGGTAGCCCACGGTTCAGGTGCCCCGCAATTTGTTTAACCGTTCCCTTTTGCTTGACATTTGGGCTATTGCCAGCTCCAACTCCTAACTGGAGATGGAGGGCTGAGCCCCCGTCAAAGCCTTCAAAACGAATGGGATGATTCAGCCACTCGACGAGCATTCGCGGAGAACCTTCCACCTGCAGAGGACACAGAGAAAGCAAGCCACGGTGCTTTGCACCCACATGCCACACAGAGGCCCAACCGCTAACCCCGCTGGCAGCCAGTGACCGCCCGCACCACCTTGCCCCTCCCCCTCGGGCTCCAAGACCCTCCCTGGTTCCCCAATACTACCAGGCCAAGCCAGACTGGCTTCGCAGGGCGCCATCAGTCCTGCCCGCTCTCCCCAAACAGCTCCTCTCTCCCCCTCCCACCAGTGACTCTCACAGCAACCTGCCGTCACCCCCCAGTTCCAGGCGTGGGGTGCCCGCTCCCCTCGGGGCTTTGCAAACCAACGCTGCCCCTTCTTCCCCCATGCCTGGCCAACCCTCACTCGCGCTCCAAGGTGCCCCTTGGCATCTCTTGGTCTGTGAAACCTTCGCTGACTCCTCAAGGCCCAGCCTCCTCCTCGGTCCCAGGGCTTCGCGCCCTGCGTCAGGGCTTTGCTAGTCAGTGTTCAACAACCAGCTCCCCGGGGAGCAGACCCCAAATGGCAGCATTTGCCAGTCTCCGTGGGGCGTCTGACCTGCGGCCTGCGGGCCGCATGAGGCCCGGGACGGCTGTGAACGCGGCCCAACACAAAGTCGTAAATTTACTTCAAACATGAGTTTTTTTGTGTGATTATGTGTCACAACATATTGAATGTGTGGCCCAAGACAACTCTTCTTCTCCCAGTGTGGCCCAGTGACACCAAAAGGTTGGACACCTGGCACTCCCCCCAAAGCTGATTCTGAGCTACCAAAGTGATGTCACTCTTCACAGAGGTAAAAGGAGGTGCCCGGCAACAGACTGCACACGGTGGCGTCCCCGTACAGGCAGAGCAGGTGTGATGGGCTTCGGGAGCATAGGTAACAGTAGCACGGGGTAAAATAGACTTTTGAGTATTTATTACACTTGTCTTTAACGTTATTTGATCGTAAGCTTGTGTGATGTGATTTTTAGTAATGGCTGCATCTAACAACTAGCTCAGTGAGGTTGGGTAAACTGCCCCCCCCAATCCATAGGCTGAAGTCCCAACCCCCAACACCTCGGAACGTGGCTGTTGGAAGAGAGGGTCCTTAAAGAGGTTAATCACAGTTAAACGAGATCATATGGGCGGGTCACTAATCCAAGCTGGCTAGTGTCCCTATAAGAAGAGATTAGGACACAGAGACACACAGAGGCCAACCCATGTGAGGACACGGGGAGAAGCCAAGGAGAGAGGCCGGGGCGGGGGGACGGGGAGCAGCCCTGCTGACACACCTTGGTCTTGGACTTCCAGCTTCCGGAACTGGGAGGAAAATGCCTGTCGTTTAGGCCGCGCAGCCTGTGGAGTTTGTTATGGCAGCCACAGCAAGTTCACACACTCCCCAAATCCCAGAAAATGTGAGAGTCTGCCCTCGGGCGGGGGCTGGCTGGCTCCAGCCCACCGCTACTGGCCACCTACTAGTCTCCATTGCCTGCCGAGCAAGGTCACGCCTCAGCTTTAAGTCACCCAGCCCTCTTTGGGAAGGGTCAGGTAGAAAATACTGCAGCAGCCCTGGCTGGTGTGGCTCACTGGATTAAGTGCCAGCCTGTGAGCTGAAAGGTCGCTGGTTCAATTCCCAGTCAGGGCACGTGCCCAGGCTGCGGGCCAGGTCCCCGGTTAGAGGGTAAGAGAGGGAGTGATCGCACTCCAGTGTTTCTCTCCCTCTTTCTCCCACCCTTTCCCTCTCTCTAAAAGTAAAGTTTTTATAAAAAGAGGAGGAAAAAAGAATATCATAGCTCCAGGTAGAAATACGGCCCCTGTTGCAACAATCCAACTCTGCCATTGTAGCACCAAAGCCGCCATGACAAAACACAAACAAGAGATGTGGCCATTTGCCAATGGAACCGCTTTGTGATTTTACGGGCACCATGCGAAGGAAACCCAACAGGCCCAAAATGGAGTCCCTTGTGCTAAGCCCCTGGAAATTCCTGGTCACCTCTTGTGAGGCAGCCTGACTTGCGTTCCCCTAAGGGAGGGTGTGGGCGGCCTCACCTGACATAATCCACTCTCAACTTCCGTGTCCCACCCTTTCTGCCTAGAAAAACCTCTCCCTGTGCACAGCTCCTCGGAGCGCCTTTCTACTTGCTGTCTTATTCATGAATCATCCAATAAGCCCAATTAGATCTGCAAATTGGCTCAGCTGAATTTTTTAGCGACTGAAGCACAGATTTCATGTAATTTCCACGCGTCACAAAATATTATTATACTTCTGCTATATTTTAAAACATTCTTAGCTTGGAGTCTGTACAAAAAGAGGCTATGGACCAGATCTGACCCCAAGACCAGCTTCTGCAGGTCTGCCAGCCACCTCCCGGGCCCAGCAGCAGGCGAAGTCCCCTCCCAGGCACTGTCATCTTTTTTAAGGCAAAATATTCTAACGTGCCAAGAAAAGAAAGCCTTCTGCAATGTAAACCCAACTCTGAGAGGCAGACTCATCCCCTTTGCTGTTTCTAACGTCCTAAAGGATCTTTTAGAAACAAAGTCCAGTGCGGCTTCCGTGAATAACGTCTACTGAGTGCGCACCTGGAAATGTGCCAGATCAAATACATGGAGACAGAACTACTAATTGGGGTTGCCAGGGACAGGGGGTGAAGGGGGGACAGGGAAGGAGGTCAATGGGTGCGGGGTCCCTCTGGGGGTGAGAATGTTCTACAACTGTGGAATACGCTGAAAATCACTGAATTGTGCATCTTAAATGGATGAATTGGATGGTATGTGAATTATATCTCAATGAAGCTGCTTTTAAAAAATACGCTACGCACTAGTCACCTACTTCTCACAATGGAACCACAGCTCAGCAACTGGGAGTTGGACCAGCCCCGGGAGCCTATTCACTGGCTTCCAGAGCAGGCCCCTTCTCAGCTTCGTCCTGGCCAGCAAGTCCTGGGGCCCCTGCAGCAGACGGTCAGGGAAGCAGCTATCATGGCTCTGGGCACCTTTCTGGAAACAGCTGGAACCGCCCGTGTTCCACCACCAAGATCAGTTATTGCTCCCCACCCCCTGTTACTAAGCCTGGCGTTCCAAGTAGCGATTTGAGCGCCCGGCTCTCCTCAGCCCTCCCAGCACAGTGTGTGACACGTCACAGGAACCGGCAAGGGGGCACTGACCAGCAAGAGTGGTTCCAGGAGCAGGTTCCTCAGGACCAGCATAAAGAAGGCCTGAGGTGCCTGTTCTCATAAAGGGGGTCACGTGGTAAAGGGACAGGAGTGTGGCCAGGGGCCAGCACCCCCCGGGGTTCCGGTCCTGGGTGGCCCATTTATCTGAGAGGTTCTCAGCAAGGCACGTGCCCTCCCCAAGCCTGCTGGCCGCATCTGCACAGCGGGGTTCATCATCTCAGCCCCAGGGAGACTGTGGACCAGGCGAGCTCAGGGCTGTGGAGTCCATCCAGGTCTAGCTTTGTTGCATGTGGTAGGGACATCAGCCCGATTCTGTTGGGAACCTGTGGGCTTACTTAAGTGAGACGTCTGGGGCATGGTGTTCAGGCACGGTTAGATCCAGAACACAGGCAGGAAGACCCCTTTCTTTATAGATCAGCTCTCCTTTCCCTGTGTGGACTGTGGACCCCACTCCCAAGGCCTGCCTTCATGGCTGCAAGGTGGCTGCAGCAGCCCCGCAGTTCCCTAAACTCCAAGGCTAGCGGAGAACACAGCACCCCACCCCCCAAACCCAAAACAAGTCCTGAGCCTGGCTCTGGCGTGCAGGAAGCGGGTCCTCGTTGCATGGGGTCTGGGATCTATATTACCTTTCATCTTATTACCCTTAAGTCCTTGGGATTCCGGGGCCCATTTTTCCCATAATCATGTCTTATCATTTGTGACTGAGCTCTGTCCATGAGACTCACATGTGGCTGGGCTGGGGTTATCTCCCATGAGTTCCTAGATCACAAATCTGTGGTGTACAGAAAAGATGAATGCCCTTATCCTCTTGTTCGGGCCGGTAGGATCATTTCCTAGCCCCCATTTCACTGAGTGGGCGGTGTCCAGCTTTACACAGAGGTTTGAGTTTCCACCCCTCCCCTTACAGGCCCATCCCTCCCTCCAAATCCAAGGGGGTGTTGGGTCCTTCATCCTCGACTTTTCCCCAGGGACTAATAACTACCCAGGACCCCAAGCTGAGGCTTCCCTGGTCTCTGTCCCCAGCGCTGGGAATTCCTCTTGCTTGGGAAGTCACTCCCCATTTAACTTATCCCTGGTAGCTGTTTGAAACAAGGTTCTACAGGATGTCAGTCCGCCATCTTGCAAGGGCTGCACTAGTCTTTACAGCCATGCTAAGGTAGTTGTGGTTACCAAACCTATACAGGCAACGGGCTCAGCCATTCTCATCATAAAGCCCCCGATGGGAAGAACCCCATCCAGGGAGTGAGAGGAGACAACACAGGTCCCGTTTTCTCTAAAGCCCAAAGCACACCCAGAGGGCAGCCCCGCTGCAGGGGCTGTGGGGCGGGGTCCCGTCAGGCTTCTCTGGCCAAAACGGGCCAAGCCGCACGGCTCCTGAGAAGGCCGGGGCCGCCCTGCCACGCAGAGTGAAACCGTTAGCGGGATCTGACTACCACAGGCAGGGCCATCGATCCTCAGCGACATGCAGACACAGCTGAGCCCGTGCTGAGGTTGGTGGCCAGGCCAGGCAGTGCCTGGCAGGCCAGCTCCGTCACCGGGCTTGGCGCCCAGCTAACGGAAGCCCAGTATTCCCATGCAATGAACTGTGCCTCTTAATTAAGTGGTGGGGACTCAAGGCATCTGGAGCACAGGTCAGATGCAATAATAGCATCTCCAGTTAAAACCCTGAGCAGGGCTGCCTTTTCCAAGAGTGGTCCAAGCACTGGTTATTTCTAAAAAGCCCACGGGGCATTCTAATGCATATCAAGAGCTGAAAACCACTGGCTGGAACCGTATACAAGGAGGCTGGTCCGCCCAGATGTCGAACGTCTGAGATGAACTGAGAACTGGCTCAGACCGCCAGCTCCCGGGTTTCGCCCCAAGATGGATTCAGTGGGCCTGCGATGAGGCCTCTATCGAATACCTGAGACACCTTGTACTCACGGTCTGGGTCCCCTGACCCTGAGGCAGGCCCTCTAAGAGGAGTGTGGCAGTGTGATCTGGAAAGAGTGCATGTAGCCCACACAGGCAAGAGGGGACGTGATGGGCTCCCCACCGGGAGGCTGTTCTAAGTCTGTGATCCTCGGAGCATGGCTGCCCTGAACGTCCCCAGTGGTGTCATCAGCCCAACGTTATGCAACCCATGATATTCACTGAGTGCCTTTCGGGTGCAAGGGCCAAGCTCCCCACTAGGTTTCTCCAGGACACAGAACATGCCCCTACCCAAGACATTTTGCACCTCAACACGCTCAGCTCAAATTCACTTCCTGTCAGGGGCCACTCAGTGAGGGCTGGTCCTTGCGGATGGACCGAACCCGGGCCTTCTAGGTGAGCCTTCTCCTTCACCGGGGAAACCTGGCGGGACCCCTGATGCGAACAGCCCAGGAGGCAGGGGCAGCAGCCCGGGTAAGGCTGGCCTCTCCAGTCCCCCCTCCGCCCGAGAAACAATGCCACTTCCTCCACGCCTCTCCTCGACACTCTGGTCCGCTGAAAGTTTTATTTCAATCACTTAACGCTTGTGTAAGTACTCAATTTTAAGGCTTCCAAATGCTTCAGACTAAAATCTGTTTCTCTTTAAACTGATTCGAAAGGGAATCCTAGCTGGGAGAAGTGAACTCTCACATGACACAGCTAATGCGAGGCAGGACCCTAACACCTGCTTCCACCCCCCACCGGCGCCCAGCAACGCACGGCGGTCTTTATTGATTTTCATGTTGCACAGGCGTGAGGGCCACAGAGTCTGGGTTTACATCAGTTAACAATAAAAGATAGAAAAGGGTCACATATTACAAAAGTTTTTAAATGCATGTTTTGATTATTTATACAATAGATGATGAAGAAAACTGACAACAGTATAGGTCAGTGGTCAACCAACACACCTGTTAACAAGTGGGGCCAAAGGCCTGATATGTCTTAGTCTATAGCTGCCTCTAAACCTAATATTTGAATGTTCAATTTTTTAAAAAATTTTTATTTATTTATTTTTAGAGATAGAAGAAGGGAGTGAGAGAGGAAAACATCTATGTGTGGTCGCCTCTCATGTGCCCTCACCCCACACACTGGGGACCTGGCCCGCAACCCAGGCATGTGCCCTGACCAGGAATTGAACCAGCGACCCCTTGGTTCGCAGGCCAGCCCTCAATCCACTGAGCCACACCAGCCAGGGCTGATAATAGAAATGAAGTACACATTACCTATTTACACACAAATTAAACAAAATCAAAATAAACACAATTCTGGCAAAGCCCACTTCAGCCCCGGTTTTACCACTTAACAGGGGCAAGACCTAGCTGGGTCATTTCGTTGAAGGGTGATTCGAAAACCAGTTTACCTTCCTATCCTAGATCCCCGCTATTAAGACTCTTCAAGAATCTTTCACACTAACTGAAGTTGGGGAAAATGCAGTCTGGAAAATAAAATGACACCCACCCAGGTATCATTTCCAGCAGGCAGTAGCACAGACCACACTTCGGTGCCTAAAGATTTCAGTCAGAAGTGCTTTCCCCTTCATCTCAGCCCGTGACACTCCGCCTGGACTGCAGGCTACAAAGCACAGCCCGCCTCTGTGGCAGCGGCGGGCTAATATTTAGGTACGCACAGGACTGAACCTGAAGTTGGCGGAAAGGCACTCCAATTCATGAAAGAAAATAAAGCAGTAACATGCTTAGATTATGCAGTTTAACTTATCTTGGTCACCTGGTAAAATCTGAGCTGGGTGGCGTTAGTGGTTAACTGAATATTTTGCATTTGGTATGCAAACGACCCAAGAGGGGTTAACTAGGGCCCTTATGTTGACAATACAAACTATGAAAGAACGGTTTCACATACAAGTAAACTTTAAAATGTGCTTTGAAGCAGTGAGGCTGGCATCTTCCAATGGCCTTGTGGTAGTATCTGGATGCTTAACCCTGTCTGAGCAGACCGGCCTGAGCTGCCGCCGGCCTGCTTGTAAAAGCCAAACTGGGACAAGATCTTTCATAAGAATCCAAGTAGCTTCTGGCTACATTTTCAACCCAGGTGACGGCACTAGCACCTTTAACAAACAGGACTAACATCGCGCTAACTACACAGGTTTAAAAAAAGGTCATTAATAAACATTAGGGACAATTCGTGGTGTAGCCAGTTGAGATACTTCAACCAGCCAATTTTTGTTTTGGGAATGAAAAGGGAAATCAGCAAAGAGCAGACCTTCAGTTCGCTTAGAAGTCGGCGTCCAGGGTGAAAGAGTTCTCTGTGGGGCTGGACATCACTCCCATCCTCTGATACTCGCCTACCCTCTTCTCAAAGAAGTTGGTCTTCCCTTCCAGTGAAATGTTCTCCATGAAGTCAAATGGGTTTTCTACTTGGAAAGTCTGAAAGGTGCACCACAAAACATAAATACAGAACACCAGTTTCAAAAGAACCAGCAGGGCTCTGAACAATACTTTACCTTGCTAAAACCCAGCTCCAGCAGGAGTCTGTCGGCCACGAATTCAATGTACTGCTTCATCAAAGTACAATTCATTCCAATGAGCTTCACCGGCAAGGCCTCCGTAAGGAACTCCTAGGGACCAAAACAGCTTCTCAGCAAAACAGAGGCATGAACGTGGCTTCTTCTGGCAAGCACGAGACCTTACCAGTCACTCACCTGCTCTATCCGAACTGCATTGGTAATGATCTCGTTTACTCTCTGCTCCGAAGGTTTGTGCACCAGGTGTTTGAACATCAGGCAGGCAAAGTCACAGTGCAAGCCCTGGAAGAAAAGGTTTAAGGTCACTATAAAACCAGAAGGCGCCCATCATTACTGTGCAGTTGGAAATGGCTTTATCTTTTCCTGCATTCTCTTTATACATCCTGCTTGGCCATACTAAAAGCGCTTACTAAAAACTCTTGAAAGGAAGACGAGTTTCACAGCTGTCTGCTCAGCATCTGTCACCGAAACAGGCTCAGCCCCACCCAAGGCTCTCAGTGCTGCCACCTAGGCAGGCCGAGTGTGGTCCCCACGGCTCTGTGATGTGGTAATGGATGGTGCAGTACTTCCGCTCAGAGCATCTTTCCGCTCAGAGCATCTTCCCGCTCAGAGCATCTTCCCGCCCAGAGCATCCTTCCTGCTCTACAGCCGCACATCCTCATTTTGCCAAAAGTCCCAGCAAGAGTGGCAAGACTCCGATCAGGCTACTCTTTATAGAGTCACAATCTAATGTGCAGGAACTTGGTAATGCAATTCCACGTGAATCAACACCGCAGGTCTCAGTGCATTAGGGTCCAAGCAATGCTGATGGGACCTAACCTGGAGAACCCAGGCAGAGCCCCTCCTCTCCACAGCTTAGCCCAAGCTTTCAAAGACAGCTGCTGGACCAGAACGGGTTCTCAATTCATCCACATGCTCGTCGAGTAACTCTGAATTACAGCAGAAGCACACAGAATGCCAGAAAAAAGAAAAATCCCTTTAAAACTCCAATCGTCCAGAGAAAATACCTATGTGTAAATGTAATGTGGTATACTGAGAAGACGAGTAAAATAATTTCGGAATATTATTAAAGTATTTCATCCCCTGCCAAGTATGTATGTGACTGAATTTCACGTGTGAAATGTGGATGTAAGGCAACCTGATATCTTGGGTTCCCTTCCATGAACACGCCTAAAAGGTGGCATCTAGGGTACAGATCAGCCTATTACTTGAACTAGACTCACCTCATCTCTGCTAATAAGTTCGTTGGAAAATGTGAGGCCAGGCATCAGTCCTCGTTTCTTGAGCCAGAATATCGATGCGAAAGATCCAGAAAAGAAGATTCCTTCCACTGCAGCGAAAGCCACCACGCGTTCTCCTGGTTAAGAGTCAACACCCAAAGATTTCTGGTGAGTAAAGGTTCACCGTCACAGCAAGGGCCGACAAACCAGTCACGTCGCTTAGAAAAGGAAGCGCGGGGCTAAGGAGGGCCGCAGGTCCCCTTACCATAGGTGGCCTCTTCGTCCCCAATCCAACGCAAGGCCCAGTCTGCCTTCTTCTTGACACAAGGCATCGTCTCGATGGCGTTGAAGAGGAACTCCCTGTAGACACACTGAGCGTCAGCCATCCCAGCAAAGCCCTTCTGTCACAAGCTTCTAGACTAGAACCCGGGAGAGGGGCCCCAAGGCCACAACGGAGTCATTTTTCTATCCCTATATGAATTCAGACACTGGGAATAAACAACTAGCGAGTCCTCAGCACGTGGCGTACCACCCAAATACTCACCTCTCCTTGGAATCTTTAATGTAAGTGTCAATGAGGAGGCTGTACATCTCAGAATGGATGTTTTCCATGGCGATCTGGAAGCCATAGAAGCAGCGGGCTTCCGTGATCTGAACTTCTTGGCTAAACCGCTCCACCTAGTGGCGAACGCGTGCAAGCTCAGCGGGAGGAACAATGACCCGTGGCCCTCGCGCGGGCGGTGCGCACTGGCTGCCGCGCCCAACCTTTCGCGGATCGTTTTAAGGTTTGCTTCTCTGTATGATCCTTCATTATTCTGTGAGAAAGCTGCACACTTTAGGTCATATGCTCTGTGTACGCGTCAGGAGATGGAGCGACCTCTTTTTCTGTGAGCACCTGGCTAGAGCTCTTACCCAGCCCTTCATGCTGTCTTCGAGCTGTTGCAGTCAGGGCCACAAGTCCCCTAAGGAAGGACGAACCGCGGAGTATACTCCCGAGCCGGGAAGCGTCACGCGGATGCTAGCCTACAGATATATGTACCTACGTACCTATAAAAGGTCTACACACGCAACCCGCACGCACACTCAGAATGGGAAAATTTAGAGGGCGAGGGAGAGAATTCGCCCTCCCTCCAATCTTGAGCGGACAAAGGCCGACTTTTGGGGGGCAGCTCACCAAGTTTTCATTCACGATGCCATCGCTCGCTGCGAAGAAGGCCAGGACGTGCGAAACGAAGTACCTTTCCTCGGGCTTCAGGGCCTCCCAGTGCAGCAGGTCCTTGGACAGGTCCACCTGGGCCCAGAAGTTCACAGCGGTCAAGGCCGCAGCACCTTGCCCACGGGGGCAGCGCGCCTTCCTGCCGCGCTGGGCCCACAGCCCGCCCACCCCGGGGCGCCCGCAGGGGGGCACCAGCCCCAGGGGGTAGAGAGGCCTGCGAAGTGCACTTCACACAGGTTGTCACCGCTCCCCAAGGGGTCTGGATCTCCAGGTCGGGCAGTGCCCACACTTTTCTCTGAGGTGTCCCCACTGCCCGCCTCCCTTTACCTCCTCCGCTGTCCAAAAGGAAGCCTCGGCCTTCTTGTACATCTGCCAGATGTCATGGTACTCGATGGGGAAGACGACAAAGCGGCGGGGGTTATCTCTCAGCAGTGGTTCGTCCTGCACGCTGAGGGCGGGCGCCTTAGCTTTCTGCTGGGGGGAGAAGGAAGTGAAGATGTGAAGTGTCCGGCGAACCACATGAAATCGCCGTCCCCCCTGGCCAAGGCCGGACCGGGGTCGGCGATTTCATGTGGCTCGCCGCCGCCGCCCGCACGCTGCATCCAGAGCACAGCGGGAACGGGGCCGAGAACCTTTGGGAACGAGGCGGGTCCTGCAATCGGAAGTGAGAGCACAGTTTGGCGGGAAAAAGCGCCGGCAGGAAGAGGTACGGTTGGAGGAGACAATGAATGAGGTGACCGGAGCAGGCTCCTCCTGCCGCCTCCTACCAGCCCGCGCCGCCCGCCCCGGGCCCCGCCCTCGCCCCCACCCCCCGAGCCCTCTCACCGGCTCCTCCGGCTCCTGGAAGATCCTGCGGGCGGTCTTGCTGGCCAGCACGCGGGTGCCACTGAGGGCCGGCGGCTGCGGGGACGGAGACGCGCGGTGAGGGGCGGCCCCCGCCCGCAGCCCCATCCCGCCCCGGCCGGGTCCCCGCGCGCGCGCCCACCGTGTTCTCCTTGTCCGCCAGGCTGAGCCCCTTGACAGCTGAACAAGGCGACTGCTGCAGCTGCTGCGGGTCCGGGAGTGGGGCGAGAGGGCGGCGGGCGGAAAGCATGGCTGCGGCGGCGGGTGGGTCCTACAGGTGGAGCTGCACACGGGTTCAGGGAGCTCCTGCACCTTCCCGCCCGGCTTTTTAAAGTCCCGCGGAGATATTCGTCTGGGCGCCAACGCCGTCCCATTGGATGGGCCAGACGCCCACCCATAACCCCACCTACCCAGTAAAGCTCCCCGGGTCCGAGCACAGGCTTCTGCGAATGAGGTCGGGCGAAGAAACGCCCGCCTAGGAGGGAAACTCGCTTGTCCCGCCCATAAATCCTTTGTCCCTCCCAGGAGGCGTGGAGGCCAGAAGTCCCTCAGAACGGGCTAGTGTGTGAGGTGCGGTCTCTGGGTGAGGGCTGCAGGCCGCTGGGTCCCGTCGGGCAGCTGCGCTCTCTGGGACACGTCAGAGGATCTGAAGATTCGGTAAAGCGGGACTTGTGACCATAGCTAACCGTTGGGGTTATTAGGGAGATTATTCCTATAAAATGCTCAGTCCTTTGTGAATCGTCCAGTTAACTAAAAGAGAGGGCATTTCGCGCAGTGTCCCACTGAAAGTGTGGCTGCTGTCAGGCCACTGTCCCCTGTGTCAACTGTGTTTGAAACACTGCAAACTGAGCAAAGATCCTGGGAGAATTGTTTGGAAAATAGCAAACTGAGCGAAAAGTCCCGAGAAAGTTCAGAGGAGGATGGAAGAACCGGGAGCTCATGGACTGCTCGCTCGTCAGACATCAAGTAGCCTGGAGAGGGGTTAAAAATCACCAGTGGGGTGAGGGTGCAAACATGAACTCAGTCAGTTTTCATTTTACTTTGCTTTTGCCTTTTTTTTTTTTTGTCATGCACATGGCGAAATACCAGAAACCAATGAAGAGCAGCCCCTGTTACACTCTGTGTGCAGAAATCATTAAGGATACCTGTGAGCCAGTCACAAATTGTGAAGTTTTTAGTGGAAGGTTTTCCTCCTGGCCGCCAAGAGAGCACATGAGCACTGGGAAGGGGAGCAGTGCCACGCGGCAGGCAGAGGCCACCATCCCCCTGCCCTGCCTCCCAGTTTTGAGTCACTGGGACGGCCCCGGGCCTCCCGCCTACAGCGTGATTTTTTTAAACTGCTCTTACTTGACAAGGAAGCAGCAGGCCCAGAAAGCTCCCTGGTTCTGCCCCGTGGTGGAGCCCGAAGGCCGCCGGAGCGGGCTTCTGGCCCGCAGTGCCTTGTCTCTGACCCTGGGGACAGAGCCGGGGAAGGGGGGGACCGGCCCGACCGGGCGGCCACCGCAGCGGCCAAGGGCAAGGTGTGGCACCCACTGCGATCGGTGCGTTTTCAGTTACGCGCGCGTTTTTTGACAGTTCCATTACCCAGCCCATTTTGACAGCTGCTCCTCCACGATTGGTCCACCAGAGAGGTTCCGCCCCACATTCCGACTGGCTGCGCTCCGAGCCTAGCCGGACCTTAAGCTCTCAAGTCCCCAGACCCCACTTCCTGTGCGGCGGACGCGCCCCGGCCAGTCACGCGCTGTCTCACAGGGCGCTGGCGGCGCCGAGAAACAGACCCCGGGCGGTTTTTCCCAGAGTCGCTCATCCCTTCCTAAACCAGAAACCGTGCTTGGGATTGCCATCGTAACACAAGCGACAGAGACCCCGCAGCCACTGGGCACCTGAACGTGTCACTTCCACTTTTAATCCAGACCACAGTGTCATGTAGGTATTCTGAGCTCGGTCCCGGAGGCGAGGACACTGCCCGAGGTCACACGGCTCCTCAGCCTGCACAGCACTTTGGCTGCCAACGTGTTCTTAGGAATGTTTCAGCAAACAAAAATGGCAAAGACTCTACAGTGTCCACCCACCACCTCGGATTCAACAGTGGCTTCCATGTGGCCTAATTTGCTTGATCGCCCTCTCAGGCTATGTGAGGGTTTTTCTGCATCATTTGAAAGTGTGTGGCAGATAGGACACATCACCCCTACGTAACTGGACCCGTAGCTCCCAAAAATAAGGACATTCTCTCCCTGCCCGGGTGGCTTGGTTGGTTGGAGTAAAGTCTGGTACACCAAAAGGTTGCAGGTTCGAGTCCCGATGAGGGCACACACTTAGGTCTTGGGTTCCATCCTGGGTTAGTGCAACTAATAGAGGCAAAAGATCAGTGTTTCTCTCTCTCTCCTTCTCTCTGTTAAATAAATAAACATATCTTCGGGTGGTGATTAAATAAATAAAAATAAAGACATGCTCTAACATAACTACACCACCATATTCCAACCTAAGAAAGCTAACGTTAATTCTCTATCACCTACTATCTAGCCCATAAACAAATTTTCCCAGTCATTTCAAATGTCTTTTAAATTTGTTCATTTTTGACAGAGGATCCAATTAAGTACGTACATTACATTGGGTTTTCTTTTCTTTTCTTTTTTTTTTTTGAGTAGCTTTTTTTTTTTAAAGATTTTATTTATTTTATTTTTAGACAGAGAAGAAGGGAGAGAAAGAGAGGGAGAGAAACATTAATGTGTGGTTGCCCCTCACGAACCCCCTACTAGGGACCTGGCCAGAAACTCAGGCAAGTACCTTGACTGGGGAATCGAATTGGCGACCCTTTGGTTTGCAGGCAGATGCTCAATCCACTGAACTACACACAGCCAGGGCTTCAGTAGCTTTTAATTAGAACAGCTCCTCCACTCCCCCCACCCGCTCTGTGCCGCCCAGTGACACTCACTTTTTGATGTCCAGGCCAGTTTGCTGTAGAACAGCCCACATCCCCCAAATCTACATTTGCCAGATTGTGACTTTATAGGGCAGTTTAAGTTGTTTTTCCAACCCCTGTATTTACTGTAAACTGGAAGTTAGATCTAAAGGCTTTTTTAAAAAATCCGCACCTGAGGACATGTTTATTGGTTTTAGAGGGAGGGGAAGGGAAGGAGAGAGAGGAAGAGAAACACTGATGTGAAAGAGAAACATCGATCAGTTGCCTCTTGTACACACCCCAGCCAGAGACCAAACCTACAACCTAGGCATGTGCCCTCACCGGGAATTGAACATGTGACTTTTGGGTTTACAGGATGACGCTTCAGCTAACTGAGCCATCTGGCCAGAGTTAAAGGCTTTTTCAGAATTAGCTTTTCCTTTTATTGTGGTAAAGTATACATAAGCTAAAATTCACCTTTGAACCATTTCCAGGTGTGCAACTCAGTGGCATTGAGCACATTCACAACATTGTGCAATGGTCACCGCCACGCGCCTCCAAGAGCTTGATCATCCCAAGCCGAAACTCCATCCCGTTAGCCACCCCCGCTCCGTTACTCCTCCCATCAGCCTCCCCTAACCACCATCCATTCCCCGTTCTGCCTATGAATCTGACGATTCTAAGTACCACAAAAGTGGAATCCTACAAAGTTTGCCCTTTTGTGTCTGGCTTATTTTACTTAGCATAATGTCTTCAGGGTTCCCCACATTGTAGCCAGTATCGGGACTTCGTTTCTTTTTAAGGCTGAGCAACGTTTCCTTTATGAGATTTCCTTTCTGAGACCCATCTGGCCCTTCCGTCCATGAGGTTCATTTCCCAACCACTGCGAAGCAAGGTCAGCCCTCCTCAAAACCATGATTTCCTCCCTCTGTGCCTCCAGCGAACCTTCTTCTTCTTTCCGTCCTTGATGTCCCCTTTCTGACCTTCAGGACACACAGGAGCCACCACTGAGGGAAGCATATCCAAGGGGAGCAGGGAGATGACATACTTCATCCCAAGCGTGACTTGTTAGCTGGGGAATTTCAAGAGCAAAGCAGTGGGCTCTGGGTGGAGCCCATTCTGCCCTCCAGTCCTCCTGCCAACCCCCGAAACCTGCCAAGGGACCTCCCCCTTCATACAACTCTTCCTGCAGAAACACCCCCATGCACACACAGCCCAGCTTACCCTAGATCCCTGTTCATGCTCCTCCCAGGCAGGGAGGAGACATTTTAAGCTTGGATCCCGATCAAGAAAAACCCAGGACGCAGAACCAGGGTTTCAGCCGCCCAGAGGCCTGGGCCAGGCAGCCAGCTCCGTGCGGGCTGGGGTCTGACTTGCTTTTTGCTCACGTGGGCCCTAAAGTGATGGCGAAAAGCGGTGTGCCCCTTTGCACACCTTTAAATTGACGTTTAAACCTTTTCATCATGAGACTAAGTCGTTGCGGGGGGTGGGGGGGATGTAATTTCCACCAAGTTGCAAATGTTACCATTTTTTTAAAAGCCTAAGGTCGTGATTCCTAGAACCTCAGCTCCTTAGACGTCTGTATGTTTGCTATGGTTATTTTAAATTCTCGGTCCGTCCCTTCTAATCTCCACTTTTTGATGGTGTTTGTAATCCAGTTTGTGGGTTTTCTTTTGAAGTCGTTTTCCTTTGGCAGATGATCTCATGTTCCCCTGAGGGGGTATCAGCTACTGGGGGAAGGGCCTGGAGAGTTCTGGAGAGGGTGGCCCACCATCCACCACAAGTCAACACCTCCAGGCTTCTCCAGGGGGCTCCACCCTCCAAAGAGGAGCCCTTCGAGGGGGGCACCTCCCTGTAAGGAAGGTCAGCTCCCTGGGGGTGGGGGTGGGGTGGCGCGTAGCAGGGGAGTGGGAAGTGAGTGCCCTGGACTGTTCAATGTCAACAAGAGGAAAATTTTTCTTTCTTTGTTTTAAAATGTTTGGCCTGTTACCTTTAAGTACCCTTATTGTATAAAAGCGATACATTTTACTGTAAAAAATGCCAACAATATAAATATATAAACAAAAGGGTAAATGTTTTCCGTAATATCATGCCCCAAAGCAAATTTGTCAGACCTTTATTTTTATGTACACACCCTCCGGGGCCCTGTTACACTCACTGCTTTGAAGCTTGCTTTTCTCACGGAATAAGCCTGAGGTCCCCTCATGTTCAGCGCCTGGCATGAGGTTAATGTTGCGGGCTCTAGACCCCGGCCGCCCAGGTATGAATCCCCACTCTGCTACTTGCTAATGAATGTCAGCTTCCCAGCATCATAACAGGGTCTAGAACCTACTTCACAGGACTGCTGTGAGGGCGACGTGAGTTAATGAATGGGAAGCGCTTAGGAAAGTCCCTGGAACCTGGATAAATATTAGCTGCCACTGTCATTTGCCTGACTAGTCCTTTAGCTGGGGGGTAAGGGCTGTCAGCCCTTGGACAAGTAGGTTTCCTCACCGCCCAGGGCTCAGCGCCAGGCCAGGCGCACTCGGTAAGTCTGCGGCCCGATCTGCTCTTTACCCAGGACTCCAAAGACAGTCAAGTTATCAGGCGCCAGGTCTAAATGTTTTTCAGGGTTTTTTGGTTTTTGCTTTTTTTTTTTAAATTTATTTATTTTTAGAGAGAGGGGAAGGGAGGGAGAGAGAGAGAGGGAGAGAAACAGCAATGTGTGGTTGCCTCTCGTGCACCCCCTACTGGGGACCAGGCCTGCAATCCAGGCATGTGCCCTGACTGGGAATCGAACTGGCAACTCTTTGGTTCACAGGCCAGCACTCAGTCCACTGAGCCACACCAGCCAGGGCCAGGGTTTGGTTTTAAAAATACCTTGAAATGACAGGTATAGGAAAATATTTTATTTTTTCCTATACAGATTTAGGACCTGTCCAACTTTTTGCGACTATAAACAGTGCTGCAGTGAACATCCTGTACCCCTAGAAGGAGGATTACCGGGCCAGGTTTGGATAGGCCCCGTCCAGATGCCTGCAGGACTGTCGGCCAGCTCACATCCCCCTAGCGGCGCACGGGAATGCCGCTTCATATCCTGGCCGGGGTCCTCTGTGAGTGGAAACTAGTATTTCCATGTTGCCTTATTCTGAATTTATTTGATTATTAGTAAGATAGAATATGGACATTTATATTCTCTGACTTTCCTGATATTTGTCCACTTATTGGTTGGATTATTTATCATTTTCATGTTGATTTATGGGTGCTCTCTTGGATGGCATCTTGCTTTCTATTATATGTTTCGGTTACGTGGCCTGGTTTTCATTTACGTCTTCTTTTCTCTTTTTTTAAAATTTAACTTTGTCTTTGGAAATAGCTTAAGACACAGAAGTTTGCAAAATTAGTACCAAGAGTTCCCGTGTACCCTTCACCCCAGTTCCTTCCATTTCTTACATAACCACAGTTTATGGTCAAAATCAGGAAACTGACATTGTTGCAATCCGGTTAAGTAAATTATGGGCCTTCTTGGGACTTCACCATGTATCTGCGGTTACGTACTTGGTCCTTGGAAAATTTATCAGACGTGTAGGTCTGAGTAATCATCACCAAATCAGGATGCAGAGCTGCTCCATCGCCAGCCACCGAGAAAACACCTGCGGTGTTCCTTAGCAGGGGCGTCCTCCCTCAACCCCAGCTCCTGGCAACCCCCTACCCGGTCTCCGTCGCCATAAGTATGTCACTTAGAGAATGTCATATAAATGGAACTCCCTGTGGTATAACACCTTAAGAATTTTTAAATTATAACTGCATTTATTTTGTAGATAATTTTTTTGGGGGGGTAGTATCTTACACAGTGTGTCTTCCCATTCATTAGCACAATATGCTCCTTCATTAAGGTTTTGTTCAGTGACCACCAGTAAAGTTCTAGAATATATTTTTTTCAAATATGCTTCTAATTTTAGTAAGATGCCCTATGAACACATTTATTTGCTACTAAAAAGTGAAATAGCACATGAAAATATTTGTTTCAACTCAAACTTTTGAAAACCAGAGAATGTAGTTAATATACCCTGCACTAATCATGCTTGAGCCAAAACACCCCCTTTTTTTTTTTTACATTCCTTCTGCACAGTTACTTGCTTCTAATTCTTGATGTTGGGTTTCATCTTACCAGCTTCAGCCTTCTAAAACACAACAGTAACTCCGAAGACCTGTTAGTGCTCCCTCGGGTCAAATAAAAACAGAACTGAAGTGTATTGAAGTCATCCAAATGCAAACTACATAGGGTCCCTGTAAGTTACCGGCATCAAGGTAGATGAGAAACAGATACAAGAAAAAAGCATCACAGAGCTTCTATCATAGGTTATCCAACTATTGGTCGGCAGTCCATCCCAGCAAGAGGAGCTTTCCTAAGCTGCTGCCCAATGACCTTAAAATTACCAGTAAGAAAAACAAAAGTACAAGAATAACGTTTATGGCCAAACTGACTCCATGTCATAATTATTCTCCATCTAATACTATCAGAAGGATTTCCATGATAGAGGCAGCGGCGACAGCTACATCTAAATCTTCTGAGTCTTGATTCAATCTCAAGTCTCCTGTGGGTCTTTTCGAAGCAGAGACAAGGTGAGGTATCTGATAACTCATAATATCCTTTGCATCCCTTCTCTCCGAGCAGTTGCCAACGTCCTCACCCCACGTCTCCTCCTGCAGAGCGTGCCTTGACTCAGCCCCAGTCCAAGCCCCTATAAGGTTTTTTCTCTGTCCTATTGTTCTGATGAACATTCAGGCAGAAGGGAGGGAATTTGGTACTAGGGTTGAGAGTCAGGTTACCAAGGTTCTTTGCTAGTACTTCTGAGACAGTTTGAGTGTCAGCTGAATATTCCTCATCGGGCATCTGAGAAGCCTCCGGGGTCCAGGTTGGGTTAAGCTTCTTCGGTGGGTCCATTGGATGTCTAGTCACAGCCTGAAGCCCTCCTAGATTTCCCCAAAGGCTTCAGCACAAGGTGATACTCGAAACTCTCAAATTGCTACCAAGTAGCCTGGAAAGAACCCCATAGCTCAGAAATAGCGAGGAAAATCCCAAATTCCAACAACATGTGAAAAAAAGAGCTAACCTAGAATATTCTTGTAGATGTGATGTCGCACATTACTGGTTGGATTTAATTCTCAGTATCTTTATAGTGGTTGGTCCTTCTTTCTGTTCTGTCACCATCCCATGATGACTCCCAGCTAGAGCTGTTCTCAGGACCTGAGCCACCCTTCCTCCTGGCACCTTCTGTGGCGGGCTTGGTCTCCTCCGGGCCCTCGGCACAGCGTCCCTGCCCCATCTCTACCATTGCACTGTTTCCACGTTTTGCATAGCACTTACCGGTCCATTGACTTCGTTTCTTATTTAGAATCAGAGCTCAGGAGAACCAGACCCACTGAGCTGTGTTTCCTGCTGGCGTCCCCAGTACGGTCTAGACAAATACTCATTGAACGAAGGACAGGAAGAAGAATTCTTGATCCGGTTCTTTACACAGAAGTATCTGCTGATGTTTGATATACATTCTTTATTATGTTAAATAAATTCACTACATCCTAGATCACAGAGAGTTTTTATGAGGAATGTCGAAGTTAATCAAATGCTCTTTTGGTATCTGCCAGTGGAACTGTATGGCTCTTCTCCTTGAGTCTGTGGATGCAGTGGGAACAGCCCACGCCCATGTACTCTTGGGATATACCAGGACTGTCCCAAGCACTCTTTGTATTTATTTTTTATTTTTTAATTCTCACCCAAGCATATGTTTACCGGTTTTAGAGAGAGAGGAAAGGAGAGAGAGAGAGAGATACATCAATGTGAGAAACACTGAATGGTTGCCTCCTGTACACAACCCAACCAGGGATCGAACCCACAACCTAGGTATGTGCCCTAACCGGGAATCAAACTGCAACCTTTTGGTGCAGGACAGAGCTCCAACCAACTGAGCAACCAGGCCAGGGCCCTGTATGTACTTATTGTAACATAACCCATGAGGTTATGGGTACGTCATCATACCCGTTTTATGCATGAAGAAGGTGAGATTAAGTAATTTACCGAAAAGCAAACAGATGAAACCAGGATTCGAATCTCCACAGTCTTGTTCCTGAATCTGTGCTTTCAACCACAAATTTAGTCTGTATCTGCCATGGTGTATATTCTTTTATTATTACTCTACTAGAGCCAGTAGGATTATTTAGAGTCCACATCATTCATAAGTAGAATTGTTAATCTTTTACCATGTTCTCTATTTTCACAGTTTTTGGAATACGAGTAGTTTCCTTAGAATAAAACTAAGAATATTTACATATTTTTCTTCACTCTGATATAAATTATCTGTCTCTTGTAAGTTTGATAAAATTTGCCCATAGAAACTATCAAGGATGAACACCCCTTTTTGTGTGGAGGGAGGTAAATATTTGATAACTTTTTCACATCCCTCTATGGCATGAATATATTCGATGTTTCTATCTGTATATGAGTTAGGGGTTGTCTGAGAATGACAAATGACTATAGCCAACTTCAGCAGAATAGGACTTGCAGAGGAGAATTAGTGCTTATGAAATGTTTGGAAGGGCTAGAGGATGGGTACCGGCTGAGGGTTCCAGGAGCAACTCCCAGAACACTGTCGAGCTGGCTCCCAAAGGAGCCGCGACTAGACCGTGAGGAGGGGCTGGTGTGGGAGGCCAGCGCCCCATTGCTGCACTCAGGGGAGTGCCGTCCGGCCAGCATCCTGGTCCCCTTTGTGCCTTTCCTCTTGACACCCATGTGGCTATAAACTTCTCTTTTCCTTTAGACTTATGTTGGAATGATTTATTTCCATTGGTGGAAAAATTGCAAAGATGTTACAGAACGTTCCTGTATAGCCTTCATTTACCTTTCCCTAATACTGACGCCTTACATTAAAAAAAAAAACTAAAGAAATTCCTACGGGTACCAAACTCTTAACTATAGACTTTGTTCGGATTCCACCAGATTTCTCACTAATGTCCCTTCTCTGTTCCGGATCCCACCCCTGGATCTCACATTGCTTTTAGCATTTTCCTTTCCTTTTCTTTTTTTTTTAAGCTTTATTTACAATTGGAATCATTCAACAAAAGAGCAAAAGCAAATGCGCCCGAAAAAAGAAACTAAGCTCTTGTCCTGCATGGCCTCGGACCATGCTGTACCTCGGCAGCTGCGCTGCCTCTGCACCCGGTTGGCAGGGCATTTTTCTTCGATGAAATCATTAAATGCCCTTGCATGTTCTTTTGAGTGCCCTTTGGCCAAATCCCACAGGTTTCGATAGGCAGTGATCTCATTTTTGCTTTTTTTAAAAAATAGCCTGAATTTTTGCTTTGGATTTCTATCTTGATCGGAGCTCCTTGGAAGGTCAAACACGTTAATTATCCATGTGGTTTGATTTCAGTGTTTGATATCTTTTAATTTCTACCCTCTGTTGTTGTTACACTATGATCAGAAAATGTATGGCATGGACTTTTTCTTTGCTTCCTCATTTTTTAAAAGTTAAAAAAGTATGGCGAATAATGTAATTTTCTGAGGAACCGCTGCATCACTTTCCATAGTGGCTACTATTCTGCATTCCCGAGCGCACCAGGTTCCGATCTCTCTACATCCTTGCCAACACTTGTTATTTCACGTTTTTCCTTCAAAATGATAACCCTTGCTTTGGTTCACATTTCCAGCATTAACTTTTATAGAAGTGTTTTCACAGGTCGACAGTGTAGAGTTTGAAACGGAATTGATGCCATTACCTGCTGCATATCCCATAACCCTGCCTGGCGACCAAGACCAGAAACGCTGGACACTACCGGGCTCTGTCGCCCTGCAAGCCGCCCTCACGGAGCTTTCCCCTCCTCCTCTGCGGGCTGGGGTGTGGCTCCTTCAACGGGCTGTTGCGGGGCTTCCGTGAGACAATTCCGGGCAGACCTAGCGTGCGGCCTGCCGTGTGATAATCCTCAATATACGGCAGCTGTTGTGAGGGTTGTGGGCCTTGGGGCTTTGCCGAGGGTGTCCCCGCCTGTACCCACCATCCCGAAGCACTGCCCCGCCCCGCCCGGCGTTGCCTGATGGGACTCAGGGGAGGGCCCCTGTTCCGACTCTGCCTGTGTCCGATGGGCAGCCCCAGGGGCTTATCTTGACGCAGCCCCAGGGTGGCGGGGGGACCTCAGAGAGCTCAGATGTTCATTATCAAAAACCTGCAGAATCACACACAGGACAGGCTGACATAATCCAAAGTGGCAAGCGAGTGTTCCAGGAAGTCAAGGGGAGGGCGGGGCGGGGTGTGTAGAGGGCAGATCGAGGCAGAGCCAGGCTGCCTGGGCTCCTCACTCAGCCCCGGGGCTGATGCACTGTCACTTCCTGCCTCACCTCACCCAAGGCCTTGGGAGGCCACAGGGCCCACGAGGTCTAAGTGAATTAACTCCCCATCGGTAGCGCCCCTTGTCCCTGAAGGTGTAGGGGCCAGGTGTGAGCTCCGTGCTTTCTAGTCTCTTGACCCGTTAGGAATGGGCAACCAATTCAAGCCTTCCTCAGGGGGCGCCTTTTCAGGCATTGGCTGCCCGTGGAGGGAAAGGGAAACTCTGACTTCCTGCTGCATTCGCAGCTTGGAGAACTAAGCCGGGGTCTGTGGGAGCCCGGAGTGGAGAGTGGACCAGCACAGAGGACAGCGGAACCGAGGGCTGGACAGAGACTGTTAGTGAGGACTCTTGGTTGCAAGTGACAGACACTTAAGCAAAAGGGGCATCTATTGGTTTCTGTGCCTAAAAAACTAAGAGCAGCTCTCGCACACGTCTGCCCAGCACCCAGCAGCGCCATCATTTCTGAGCACCTTCCGCCTGCACCCCTGCCGGGCCCAACTCCTAAGGTCCTCTGACACCTGCCCCTTTGGCCCACCTCCCTGGTTCTCCTGTCGAGAGGGCGTGTGGGTGAGACCCTCCAGTTCTGCTCTGACATAGAAAACCATTCGAGGAGAGCTGAAAAGCAGTCCGGGGAATACCGAAACTTGACTCAATGTTCGTGTGAGCAGAAAAACATCCAATTGCTGTTTAGTTCTTTGACATCCAAGCTTGTTACTCCTTCATGTAAAGCGCCTGGCGATTAATCTAGGGACTGAAAGCAAAGACATCTCCCTGGTACTTAGACAGCATTCCCTTGAAAAAAATACGCACATACATGCATAATACATACACACATATATGAAAAACAAAACCTTAAAAAGCATATGCCCTTAAACACGTGGGTAAGGTGTCTTTATTGCACAGCTATTTAAATTCCCATGGGGGTTTAAAACGCATTTACAATAGCCCACTCAGTAGGCACTGTGTTGGCACAGTTAGCTGGCCCCTGCAGAGTCACCCCTCCCCTCCCCCACCCTGCCCCGGGCAGGGACAGCCTCAAAGAGCCTCCCCCTGTCTGTGGGAATGTCACTAGGAGGCTGAAGGGAAAGAGGAGTCTGGGTGGGGTAGGTCTCTCCCTGACTCTTCACCTGAAGGGTCACACGGGCTGTTTGCACCCTTGACCAAGGTCCCCACCTGTCCAGCAGCGCCCTCCACAGGCCAGACAAATAAAGGCAAATGCCGCATGTTCTCACTTATACAAGGAATCTTAAAAACCCCTCTGAGATGCATGGAACAGATTGGGAGTTGCCAGAGGCAGGGGTGGAGGGTGCGTGACACAGGCGATGGCAGTCCAAGGACGCAGAGTCTCCGTTTCAAGGTCTGGGATGTAAGGTACAGCACAGTCACCACAGCTAAGACCATCTTCTGCTCTAGCAGAACAAACACCCACAAAAAGACAATTCCGCAGTGGTTTGCCCACACTTGCCCCTGGAGAGTGTGGTGCTCACGTCCCTCTCTCACACTCATCACTGACTCAGCAAGCTGTTCCCCAGGGCCAGGCACTGTTCGAGGAGCGGGAACGAGCCACAGAGAAATCCCTGTCCCTGGCAGCTTATATTCCAGCAGGAGAAAAAGAGAGGCCAAAGGTAAACATGACCAGTGTATGAAGTTGTATGTCAGGCCCATGTGGCTCAGTGGGTTGGGCGTTCTTCTGCAAAGCAAAAGGTGGCCGGTTGGGTTCCTGGTCAGGGCACATGCCTGGGCTACAGGTTCAGACATGCACTAGAGGCAGCCGATGGATGTTTCTCTCTCTCATCAGTGTTTCTCTCCCTCTTTCTCCCTCCCTTCCCCTCTCTCTAAAAATAAATGAATGTAATCTTTAAAAAAAATTGTGTATCAGGAGGAGAAAGGCCATGGAAGGAGACTAGACAAACCGAAGGGGGCAGGAAGTGTGCGGGGAGGGCTCAGTTTAAAGTAGGCCTCCCGTGCCGATGCAGTGGAGACGCAGCAGGGTGAGACATGTGGATGGATGTGAGCTGTGCTAGCTTCTGGCAGAGTCACAGACACGCTGGTGCAAAGGCCCTGGGGTGCACCTGTGTTTGGCATGGTTGAGGATGGGCCAGGAGGCTAGGGCGGCTGGAGAGGAGTGAGAGAAGGCAACAGAGGAAGGTCAGGGGGCCAGAGTCTAGACGGGTGGTCCGAAGGCGGAACTAAGGGAACTGCTGATGGTTTGAAGGGGGG